>CAUYRT010024936.1:0-44148 GCA_963574885.1 Lepilemur ruficaudatus
AAAAAAAATGAGCCTGGCATGGTGGTGCATGCCTGTAGTCCCAGCTACTTGGGAGGCTGAGGCAGAAGGATCGCTTGAGCCCAGGAGTTTGAGGTTGCTGTGAGCTAAGCTGATACCACGGCACTCACTCTAGCCCGGGCAACAGAGTGAGACTCTGTCTCAAAAAAAAAAAAAAAAAAAATGCAGATCTTGTTCTGTACCTGGGCCACAGCCCTAAAATGGAACTTGTTTACAATTCTAAAAAAAATATTTTCTTTTAAAGGTGAAGGCTCGCTGGAGAGCATGTCACTCATAGGATGAAAAACAGGTAGGAAATGGTAGCACTAAAGACTTAACTAGATAAGATTTAGTAAGATCTTACTGAGATGAGATCTTTGCAGTCTTTTCCGCCTGGTTGCTATTTGTTTGACTGTGGGCTGATATAACAGGCAGGCTTAATCTTTCACTGTTTTAGTCATGCAGTTTCTTTGTGGTTCCCTTGAGAAAGAGTTGAGACTCTGAATCAAAGCTTTTACTTCTTGCCTATAGTTTAGAGTTGTGATGTGAAGCAATCAATAAAATCCTTTCCAAGCATTTGTCTCCTTGATTGGAATCATTCTGGGCAAACTTAAAGGGTCACAAAGTCTATTTAAATATTAAATGAAAACGCAGCATTCAGAAGAGTACATAGATAGATAGTAGAATATATGAATATATATTTTCTGTTTATAAAAGAGGCTAATATAATGTCTTTATGTGGGCTTGTATTTATTTTAAATATAAAATATGGGAAGGATCTAAAATCAACTATTACCTACTGAGATTGGGGGTAATGGTATGGGAAAGAATTGGGTATAAATGTTTTTTTTTATTACCTTGATTTCTGAAACATGGTATGTATCACCTTTACAAAAATAAAATAAAATAAAAACAGAAAAACAAAGTCCACTCAGTAAACACAGGTCAGTGGCATGTTTGCTTCCAGGGAACATAAAATTCATTTTATGGCATAGGATGTTCCAGTCACTCTAATAAAAGCTGTCCTGTTTTAAGCACCAACACTGTGCCATTTATTTCAGATGATTTCTCTCATTTAGTCCCTTCAGCAGCCCTTCTAGACAGGTAGTATTGTTCAAGCTCTTAGATGAGGAAACAAGTCTTGGAAGCATTAACTGGCCAAACTAAGATCAGAGAGTTTGAAATGTCAGAGTCCATAACTGGCATCTTCTGACTTCAGATCCAGTGTACTTTCCCCCATACTGCGCTGATTGCACCACCATTATTGCAGATGTGTTGATTATATCTAGGGGCCAAAGTATACACTCATTTGATAAATGCTTACTGAATGCTCACCATGTTACGGGTACTGTGGTGATCTTTTGTAATGCAAGAAAAATAAGAGTAGTGAAGACAGGCAAGGAAACAAAGAAGATTAATACTAAGCCAGAAGTGCTTTTGAAGGAGTTAAGCACAATGAGGGTGGCGGTACAGAAAGGACATTTAATTGAACTGGGAAAGTTCATGGCAGTTTTCCCAGATATGAGTCTTGGAGGACAAACGGTATTTAGCTAGGAGGAAAGGGGGTCAAGTGTATTCCAGGGGAGGGAACAACATGACCAAAAGCACAGGGTTTTGAAAGAGCACTCCATTTTTGAGGAATAGCCAATAGTTGGGCATGTCTAGAGCATAGGGTAGGGAAAGGAGGCCAGAAATGGGAAGGGTCTTACACACCAAATTCGGTTATTTGGAATTCATCTTGTAGCAATGGGAGATCATAAAAGATTTTAAGTAGAGGAATGAAATAATTACATCTAAAACTTAGAAAAATTACTTTGGCAGGATAAGAGACTATGAATTGAAAGGGAGCTGGGGTTGATGTTGGGAAACTGGTTGGGAGACTAAAAATAACATGTTTTATTATTTCTAGATGCACATATACGTACCTTTTTAACATTTTAATTTTTCTGAAATTGGGATGCATCTTATAATCAAGGGTATGTCCTAACTTATTTGCAGCATTATTTTGTCCTTTAATGGGCTCCGGATAACAGTGTGTCATATAACTGATGGCATCTCAAATTAGACAAAATACAATGGTCCAGGCAAAAGATACTGAGGGTCTGATCCAGTGCCCTGGCAGTAGGGCAGTAAAGAGGGAAACGATTTGAGCCACATCCTGATGTAGTTTTAATTATTAAGTTAAAAGAGGAATGTGTAGACCACTGTGTATAGTATGCCACAAGTTGTGAAGAAAAAGCATGTGTGTGTAGAATATTCATGTATATATTCATGAAATTTATGTAGCTGCATAAAATGTCTCTAGAATGATATACAAAAAACTGATAATGCTGGTTGCTTCTAGGGAGGGGTATTGGGTGTGGTGAGGGAGAGCAAGTGGTAGGAAAATTTTTCATTGTGTTCTATTTTGTACATTTTCTATTTTGAGCTATATATTATGCACTTGAAATATGTAAAAAGATAAACAATAAGGCATATTTGGTAGGGATGATTGGCAAATTTGCTGACAGATTGGTTATGGGATAAAGGGATAAAGACCCATTTTATGGGTCATATTTTATTCTTTTAAAGATTCTGCTAATTTCTTGAAACAACTTTATTGAGGTATAACTTACATTCTATAATTTCACCCATTGTAAGTGTACAATCCAATAATTTTTAGTAAATTTATGGAGTAGTGTAACTATCACCACAATGGTTTTAGTACATTTTCATCACCCCTATAAGATCCCTCATACTCATTTAGTAAACCTTCATTCCTACCTCTAGCCCCACGCAACCATAATCTGCTGTCTTTTTTTATATGGCTTTGCCTTTTCTGGACATTTCATTTGAATGGAATCATACAGTAAGTGGTGTTCTGTGTCCAGCTTCTTTCCCTTGGTATAATGTTTTTTAGGTTTATAAATGTTGTGGTGGCAAGTATCATTATAGCACTTCACTCTGGTTTTATGGCTGAATAATACTCGATTGTATGGATATACCACATTTTGTTTTTCCATTCACCATTTGAAGGATGTTTCACCTGTTTCTAGTTTTTGGCTCTTATGAATATTGCTGTTATAAACATTCATGCTAAAGTCTTTGAGTGGAAATATTTTTTTCATTTTTCTTGAGTGGACAGCTAGGAGTAGAATGTTGTATGAAAAATTAATATTTGACTTTTGAGGAAACTGTCAAACTGTTTTCCAAAGTGGCTGTATTGGTTTACGCCCCCACCAGCAACGTTGGAAGGCTCCTGCTTGGCCACATCCTTGCCAGTACTGTTGTTGTTGATCTTTTTGACAGACTTCTGCCTGGTGGCTGTGAAGTAGTACCTCATTGTGGGTTTGATTTGCATTTCTCTAATGACTAATGAGGTGGAATACCTTTTCAAGTGCTTATTAACCATTCCTATGTCTTCCTTAATGAGTCTATTCAAATCTTTTGCCCATTTTAAAATTGAGTTGTTTGCCTTCTTATGATGGAGTTGTTGGAATTCTTTGTATTCTTAATTTTGATCTGACAGAGGATAATTGTCTACCAGTAAAGAGACTCATTTCTTTCTGGATTCCTAAAAACTTTTAAATTCCTTTACCTTTTAAAGGGATCCTTCAGCACTCTCCCCTACTTATTTTCAGAGTTATTTTCATAAGAGCACAAGGATTTATTGGGAAAATTGATTACAACTTCCCCTCCTCACTGCAGACCCAACAGTTATAAATCTTTGTATTATTTTCATTTTTTAAATATTTCCAATGCTCATAAATCATCTTCTTAACCACCTTCATAGACAGACTGAAAAAGTCAATCTAATTGAGCTATATTTTGCTTTATAATGCTCTACAGGACATGTACTGAAATTGAGAAGTAGGTAGCTCTAAAAAGGTGATAAATGGCTACAGAAGAAACAACCTTTAATAAATTAAATATAGATACTGTCAATTTTAAGATATGTCTCAGTTTTATAGCTTGTTACCAGACTGAAATATCAAAGCTTTAGTAAAATATCTATTAATGCTTTATGATAAAATAAGGACAGGAAAAATGACTTGATTTTTATTTCTCCCTCCCTGGTGAATAATTAATTTGTTTTCTTTAGTTTTCCTTTTAAATTAATCACACATTACATTGCAAAGTCTATCTCTAACCTTCTTTAACACACACACACACACACACACCCCTTCTAGATTCTAAATGGACAGAAGGCACATTAAGTTACTGTAGAAAAACTAAGAGGAGAGGCCTACGAGGAAGAATCAAATACACTATCTCAGGTTTCAACAAAGTATTTCTCTCTGCCTACACCAAGGATGGAGAAAAGCTTGAATATAAGTGGCTTGGGCTGGCAGATTGAGGTTTAAAAGAGGACAAGAGGGCCCTGTTCTTGGTTTGTCATGAACTGTGTATGGCACATGCCTGTAAGAAGGATCAGTAAGCTCCAAAGGCTGCAACTGATTGTTTATGGTCATAATTCAGCCCTTAAACACATTTGGTTGTGCCCATGGAGTGCTGTTTGCCTGTTTGGTTTTGGAAACAACACTTACAATATAGGAGATTTAAAATGAAAGTCTGATAAATATGGGAAGATTTGACCATATCAGACTTACGTTTTCACATGTAAAGGTGAGATGGATCTGAATGACGGGCACTTCCTTTCAAGAGCACATTTGTTCTCACTTTTGCCGTAGACCACTTTCACTTTCTGTTCTTTCCCTGCCTTTGAAACTATCAGTGTTAGTACTGAAAAAATTATCTAGAATGCTAAAACCAGAATTTCTCTACTAGACTGCTTGCTCATCACATTGCATTACTTTCCTGATTCCTTATAAGGCATTTGAATTTGTGACTGTATTAGTTTTCTAAGGCTATCATAACAAATTATCACAAAGTCCATGGCTTCAAAACAACGGAAATATATTTACAGTTTTGGAGTCAGGAAATCCGAAGTCAAGATGCTGGCAGGGCCCTGCTTCTGGCAGAGGCTCTTGGGGACAATCTGTTCTTTGCCCCTTCCATCTTCTGGTAGCACCAGGTATTTTTTGGCTGTGACTGGATCATTCCAACATCTGCTCTTCATAATGTGGCCTTCTCCTCTCCCTTAGTCTCTCCTCTGTATGTTTCTTATAAGAACACTTGTTACTGGGTTTGGGGCCCACCCAATCATCTAGATAATCTCATCTTCAGATCCTTAACTTTTTACAAATAAGGTTACATTCACAGGTTCTGGGGATTAGATATGGACATATCTTTTCTTTTGTGGGTGGGGGGCCAATATTTAGTCCACTGCAGCAACCAAACTGGAGAATCCTGGAGGACATTCTAGCACAATAAGAAGTTGGGGTGGGTGCCATTCATCAAGATAAAGAAATAGAATGAGGATAAGATTGTAGAGAGTAATTTTATCTCAAATCTTAGTGCACCAAGGGAATCAAACAGCCTTAAACTCTGGGATCTCCATGCTTTAGCAAGTTGAATGAGGGACAACTTAGCTTCTGTGATTCATTGATTCTACCTTGGGTTAACGTACTGGTGTCCTTGCTTATTCAACGTTGGCCGTGGTCCTTAACTGGCTATACTGTTTGTCATCCACTTACTGCTTTCAGTTGCTTAAAACCGCAAGAACCATCTAAAAGTTTCTGCAAATATGAATATTTTAATTAACTTAGGATTAAGTTTCTTTTTCTGCTAAATGAGGGTGCAGAGAATAGGAGAAATGTGGAACTAGGTAATTACTAAAACAGGTATTTGCAGAACTCAGTCTAGCCTTGGTGTGGCAGGCAGCTCTGCCCTGCCAGTTCTCTCAGAAAGTCCCAGTTGTCTGAATCCATGGGGTCATACACTATCAGGGTAGAAAGGATCTCAGATATGGTCCTAGCTCTCACCTGAGGCTTTAGTTGAAACAGTCAGAAATATGGGGAAATGGAGGCAGATCAAACAGCCAGTAGTACAAATAGCACACGATCCATCTGAAATCTAGAAATCTTGCTAGTGCCTGTTTATAGGCTCCATTCTGCATTCTGGTGCTTTCCTTCTAGAAAAGACTTGCATGTGTGTGCTGGAGGGGGCATCCAGAAAACCATACCCAATCTTCCACATATCCCAACCATAACTGGACACTTACATTGCTGTCACCACTGACATATGGCTGAAATAGTTTAGTGTTGCCCTGCTAAGACCTAGATTTCCTTTGCTGGAGCATGGTTTCCAGGGCATTGAGAAGCCCAGCCAGGAGGCTGGTCAGAGACTAACCCCAAATAGCTTGGCTTAAGTCTGGGCTACAGCTGGGGGTTGCCAGAGAGAAGTGCCTGACATTCTTGCATGCTGACATCAAGCCTGGAAGCTGCTGCCCTCTGGTGAGTCAACGGCAAAAGGTCCACATCGTTCGAGAGCTGCTGCCCAATCAGAAGATGTGGTGCCACACCTCAGCAATCTTTCTAAACCTCAGCCTTCTGCAGGCTTCAAACAACTCCTTCTGAAAAAGAATGTAGAAATGATTCACGTTATAAGAAGCACAGTAGCTATAACAATAACAATAAGATAAACTCCACATTTGCTTTTAAAACACTTTATGACAGTAGGTAACGAACTCTCTGGATTTTACTCATTTAAAAAATATTTTAAATGTCTTCTTTTATACTGAGGGAACATATTAAAGGACTAACTGGTGCTCTGAGGCTTTCTGGATATCAAAATAAGATATACTGGAATGGCATTGATGTACTAGAATAGCACTAACTTCCGATGACAGTTATTGTAACTTAGCTGGCATATTTGTAGATTGTGAGCTGTTATCATAAGAATTTTATGTATAAATATGCATAAGTATAAATTACATCATGAAATTAAATGTTGAATCTTCTCATATTTCTTATTAATCAAGGGTGTGTTGTTGTCTAGCAATTTCTCTCAATTTCTCCATTGAGCAGAAATCAGGAGGGAAATAACATGCATGAGGCCAGAGGTAAATTATTTGCTTAGTGCAACTCAAACTTGCTTATCAGGTAAGAGCAGAGTCCCTTCCATAGCATTGCCACCATATGGCATTGCCATATCATGGAGTCCATAAAGAAGAATTGTAAAGATTAACTGGATTTTACTTGGCAAGGTCAGGCACCTAGATGGCATGCTATAAAATGGTTAGATGTGGAAAGGGAATCTATAGCTGGAGGCCATGTGAGATTCTGGTACTGGCTTTCCCTGTAGGGCTACCTTCTGGTTTGTCAGGAAGTAAAAGGTTCACTTGCCCAGGTGAGGATGCTCTCTGCATGGTTTCGGGGATGAAAGAACCTTAGGAATAATGTCTGTGGTACTGTAGCACCACTCAGAAGAGAGAGAAGAATTGGACCTGACATGAAGAAAAGCACATAGCCAACACTAAGACTGCTTTCCACAAGACTAGACATCTCTACAATCTTACCTCTCTCACATCCTGGCTATAAGAAGTTGAAGGGAAGCTAGCTTATACTTGCCTGTTCATTCATCCATCCATCCATCCATCCATCCATCCATTTGTTCATTTATTTGTTCAGTCAAAAAATGTGTTTTCTGTATCCTAGGTGCCAGGCATTGAGGATATACTATTATTATTCTCGATGACTATCAGTTTACAGGAGGAAAGAGAAGAATAAATATATATTTGTGATGCAGAATAACTAGTTCCCTAATAACAGTGACATATATTGAATACTTACTAAATACCAGAAACTTTGTCAGGAGCTATAAATTAATCTCTACAATACCTCTAAGATGGCATTTTTCTATTACTTCCTTTTGGATGAAACAGAGGTCTGGGGAGATTAAGGTCCACAGCCTGTAAGGTGTGAACAACAGAAACATTAATCTTAGATACTTAGTTGAAGTTTTGGTCCTTAACATCCACTTACCAATTTGTAGAAAGATGACTGAAATTGCAACATCTACAATGACTCTTGAAAGCAAAGCGACACATAAAATGACGGGATGTGTCTGCTGGCTAGGGTATTGCGGGCTGGCGATGACTTGTAGACAGAGGCAGCTGCACATGTCAATACCATGGAAGGTGTATCATCAGGGGAAATGAAAGTGATTAAATAGTGTTAGAGGTTTCTGTGGGCATTCTGGTTTTCTATTACTGCATAACAAAACACCAAAATTTAGTGGCCTTTAACCATGATAATTTATTTAGCTCATGAATCTGCAATTTGGACAGGGCGTGGATGGGACAGCTCCTCTCTGTTCCATGTGGTGTCTTCTGGTGCTGCTTGAAGGACAGCTGGGCAGCTGGGGTTCTTCATGCATCTCCATCTTTGTGTGATCTCTTCACATGATCTCTCAAGCATGGCAGCTTCAGGTAGCAGAACTCCTATGTGGAAGCATAGGCCTCTAAAAGTGCATGTTTTAAAAGAGAGACCAGACAAAAGCTACATTGTCTTTTGTGACCGAGCCTTCGAAGTCACGGAACCTCACTTGTGCTGGGATCAATTAATTGAGGTGATTATAAGGTCTTGCCCAGGTTCATAAGGGAGTACAGATTCTACCTCTAAATGGAAAAGTGTCAAAATCTTGGAAAAGCGTGTGTGACCAGAAATACCATCGCAGCAATTTTTTATTTTTTTTGAAAATCAAGTGCAATAAAGGCAGCGTAGTATAGTTATAAAATACAGATTTGGAGTATGATGGCCTTTGATTTCAACTATGGGCTCTACTATCTGTGTTTCTTTGGCCAAGTTGCTTAACTCCTTTGAGTCTCAGTTTTCTTATCTGTAAAATGAGGATACTGGTATTCACCTTACAGAATTGTTAAAGATTAATAATGTATATAAATCCCTTGGCATTAGAAGCTGGCATAAAATAGGTACATCATATAAAAGAGCTGTAATTATTGGTGGGTCAGTAGCAAGACAACTGGAGAGCGAGAAGAGGCTAGGTTGTGGGAGGGCCTTTGTAGCTATCAATATTAAGTCAGTGAAATAATAATAGCAGTAATAGTTGAAAATTACTGAAAACCAGATATACTGCTAAGTTCTTTAAAAGGAGCATCTCCTTGATTCTTAACAACAAACCAATGAAGAAGGACTATTGTTATCTCATTTTATAGACGAGGAAATTAAGGATCAAAGAGATTAAGAAACGTTCCCTCTTTGGTAAGTAGCAAAGATAGGATTGGAACCTATTTTTGAAGGGAATGGCTTTATCAGAACCTGTACTAGGATAGTCTGCATTTAACCTGAAGGCTATCAGATGCCACTAAAAATTTTTAAACAAGGCAGTCTTGAGGTCAAATGGCTCTTTGGAAAGGAGTATGGAGTATTGATCAGAAGCTGGCAGCAGGGAGAACAGTTAGATGGCAGTTCTAGTTCAAGTGAGAGATACTGAGTCATCTCAAATATTGAAGACATCAGTAGTGTGGGGGAAGTGGAGGAGGTCCTAAGAAAGTAGTGGCAGTCATGCTTGATTGTTGATCAGGTGTGGAGAGAAAGAGAAGGAATATCAGTACCCATTAGTCAGCTCTGGGTGCAGGCACTGGCATGTGTCTTATTATCCAGGGCTCTAAGTGGGGAAAGAAAACAACCCCAGGGTGTCTTCTAGCCTCAAGCATATTTCCTAAGCCTTTGCACTCTCAGTCTAGACTAAAAACAAACAAAGCAGACTCTTCTGAAATACTGGAAACCCTCCCCACTTGAAATTCTCAGATCTCTTACCTTGCAATTCTAGCTTTCAAATTCCATGCTGAACTTCCTTTCCCACACCCCATGTCCTTGTACTGGGGATTACAAAGATCATTTGTGTGCACTAGATGATTGTTGCTTCCACATCAGGGGCCTTGGAGGGGATGACCTAAAGCTGCTTTCTCCTGTCTTGACTTCCTCTACCAAGCACTGCAACTACACATGCAATTTGCTGGTTCTTATAGAGGATGACTGACTGGTCATCCTAGTCTTCTAAAACGATCAGAGATTGATGCCATGATGTGGTCTTCAGGCAGCCAGGAGGAACCTCTGGATGAGATATTTATTGACTATGTCATTTAGTTTCATGGTGAACTTCCTTTGGAGGGACCACATGTGCTTAGGACAGAGAAGGAATACATGTCATTAGGTAAGGCATTCCATATCTCAGATCAAGAACTCCAATCTATTGCTGGGTCAAGTTCTAAGAAACAAACTAGCCATCAATGGGAAAGTTAATTAAAACAAGCAAAGAACCCAACAGACAACGCAAAAATCCTAGTTTTTCTGACTATGAAAATATTGGTTTTTACAAATTATTTTCTTAAACTGGAATAATTTCTGAGATTTAAAAAAAGTTGCCATGATCTTGTCTGATAGATGCATGCCCTGTTACTTACTTGTCTGGCTCCTCTATATCTTCTTACTGTGTTTTCTTTACATTAGAATTAATTTCTGAAAAGTAATTTTACTTTACTCTGATGTTACATTTTGACTAAGTCACTGCCTCTCCCAGAGGGCTATGGAAATTAGAGTTTGATTGAACAGCTTTTTCTTTAGGTGTAGTGGGTGCTTCATTTAACTCCGTGTTCCTGACAATAAATCAGTTGAGAAGAGAGCATTACTCTAATTGTTTGAAGACTTGTCTATGCACGTTGCTTGATCATTCAATAATGGTTATTGACTCGGCCTCCGGCTGTGCCAGTCTCTGTAGTTATAGGGTGGCTAAGCTCTACCAGTGCACACATAGTTTGGTCAAAGTACTGCCTGAGGATCTCAAACCTAGCTTGTCTTAATAAATAGGGAGGCTTAAATGTGATGTTGTACACTGAATCATTCCTTTAGAGGAATTATTTACTATACCTCTAGCACGACTCAACTTTTTCATTTACAAAGAAAAGAAATTGAGCAGTTTTATGATTTAGAAATTCCCCTCAAATGGATATTTAGCTGTGCTTTTCTAATGAAACTCACTAAATTGGTGAATGGCAGTGGGTGAGTAACTGATGAGGTCATACTTTCTTGTTATGGGCTACAACAAACACTATGGAGCAGCAACATATTAGAATATAAAACATAGACAAGGTTCTAGTTTTTGTCCAGAGGGCTTTTTGCTTGTTAAAGAGGTTCCAAACTACCGAACATTAGACCAAAAAAAAAAAAAGGAAAGATCCCAAACAACAAAAACATAGTTTGATAATCTAAGCTACTTTCCCTTTAATTAAACTTTGCATTTAGGGGATTATTTTTCTTTTTTTTTCCCAGAAGGAAACCTCTTGCTTAAAACAGCTTCAGCAATTTAACCACATTTTCTGAGCATATAGAGCAAATAAAGGCAATCATTTGTCAGTCATAAAGATAAGCCAAGGAATGGAAATACTTTTGTAGGTCACGTCACCTGACAGAAACTTTGGACTGATCCTTTCCTGGTTCAAGAGTTCAGCCATAAGACCCACTTTCCCTATCAGCTGTCTCAAGCTGATAAGGTACTGAAGAAGCAAATGTTCCCTCTGAGTTATTATTTAATTGTCCTTGTGACATAAGGGTTGGGGCATTAGTACGTACAGAGTTACTTCTGGTTGGTGTATTTTTCTTTTGAATAAACTGCTGTCTCCCCTGTTTAGACAGGGTAGATGGAGTTTGTTTCAGTACTTTTTGTCAAATTCTGAGTGCCTAGTACAGAACTTTTATCCCTACTAGGTTTCCTGTGAGTACTTATTGAAGGAATAATTATAAACTCAGCCTTAGATTGGTGATCGACTAGGGATAACATGATTCAAGAGCACAGTATGGGCATACAATGCAAGATCAATTATTACATTGTATGCCCACCACGTGTATTAGAAATGAGTGATGGAGGTGAGAGTAGGATTGCGGGTGAGTTCTTTGAAACTGCATATGAGATGTTTTCTGTTATTCAGTATTAGCTGGGTCTGTCTTCTCCCAGGAATTTGGCCTAAAAGGAGTTCATTAAAAAGTATTACCTCCAAAATGCTCTATTAGGCCTGTAGGGAAGCTTCAGTGAATTGCAGCTGCTACTGTCATTTAAATGGGGGTTGAGTGCTGGATCTCCCATACCTGATTCAACTCATTTTCCCTTCCGCTCCCACCGGCCTCCCATCTTTCCTTCTATTTCCTGGTCTGGTAAACACCAACAGTGGAGCAGTTTCTGCAGCTTCCATCCTAACTTGAATGCTAGGCCCGTCACTGCCACAAATGTGGACCTAGAATTCAGCTGACTTCCATGAACCTTAGCTTCTTCAGCTGTGAATAAATAATTGAATACGATGATGACCAAGGTATTTCACTAATTCTAAAACTTTGTTATTTTGTGAACAGACCCTAACCCTAGTTATAATAGCTTGAAGTAGATACTTGATCTACTATTATTTTCTCTGCTAAGATGTAGTTACTGTTTGATCATTTTTTCCCTTAAAGGCTGGGCTTTATTCTCTGATGTCAGGTAACTAAACACCTCATATTTATTAGTATGAATATCCACTGGGTTCCTGTTATTTAACCAAGTAGAATCCTTAGCTGTGGCTGAGAATCTAAGTATCCCTTTTGGTACTATCCATCGAGTGAGTAAAGTCTGAAAATCATCAAGTCGGATTCTCTAATAAGACTATGGATTCAACATAGATTCCCAGAAGTCTTGGAATATGTAATGACAGTGTCCATGGACAAAGAAATAGTACTTTTTGATATTTTCTTCTAAGTAGTACAGACACCTGCATGTCATAACGTTATTATTGTAGATCCTATCTTTTATTGAGAGCTTAGTGTATGTTAGACACTGTCAATAAGCATGTTGGATTTTATTTAATTTTCTCAAAATGTGGTACTTAGTTACTATGATTATTATTTTTGTTTTTGAATTATCATATAAATGCATAAATATATGTGTGCAGTTTATACAATAATCAGAATGCAAACACCCTATACACACTTCTCAATTAAAAAAATATAATTTTATCAGTCCTCAGATGTCCCTTTGTGCCCTTTTTAATCTCATCCCCCTCTTGCTCCTAGAATTTTTCATGAACCATTACTTTGTTTTCTTTAGCTTTGCCATCTACATATGTATCCCCAGATAATAGATGGTTTCATTGTACCTGTTTTTGAATTTAATGTACATGGAACTCTGTAATATAAATTCTTCTAGAACTTGATTAATTTATTAATATTTTGTTTTGAGATGTGTGTAGCTATAGTTTATTCATTTTTATCATTTAATAATATTACATTGGATTATTTTGCTACAATTTATTCTACTGTTGGTAGATATTTGGGTTGTTTCCATTTTATTTTACTTTTTGCTGTTGCAAATGATGTGGCTTTGAACATTCTTATACATGTCTGGTGTATGTATGTACACATGTATGTCTGTCTCTGCCTGCCTGTCTGTTTTAAGAAGTATTAGAAAACGAAGGCCCAGAGTCACCAAGCCACTTGTTTAAGGTCAGGGTGAGTTGGTGGTGAGGCCGAAGTCTGAACCCAGCAGCCTGTTACCACAGTTTGCTTCCTTAACCACAATACTCTGGATCTTCATTTTAAAGAAAAGCATTTGGGGAATTTAAAACAACCTCCTAAAGATCAGGGATTCAACAAAGTTCAACCTGACTATTGCCTTCCATTATTCTTATTTTTTTAATCATCCAAAGCACATAGTATGATTCTGTTTGTGAAACATTAACCAATCACAAGGGAATGAGTTCACACTTGGCACTATTATCGCTTTCTTACAAATGAGCAGAAGTCAAAATGTGAAAACCATAGATTTCACATTATTCATATATATAAAGTTATTATTAAATTATTAAAGTTATTATAACAGTTTTTCTTTTAAGAAAATAAATAGAAATAAAAAGAAAAAAACAGGTTTCGCAGTGGAATAGATTTGTTTTCTCTTTCTTTTTTAGCCTGCCAAATCTCTTTAGCAATATGTAACATTTGTAAACTCATTTAATTTCAGTGCCAATTAAAAATATTCCAAAGTAGATAACTAGATAAGACAAGTGCCCAATAAGTGTTTATGATTTGACACTGACAAATTACAGGCTGCTATAATCAAGACAGCCTTAATAATTTAAAAATGTTTGTATGTACAAAACATATGGGAAGGAGTGTTTGGCTTGCGAAGTGTTTGGTGTGCTCTGGTAATCACAAACAACCCAGTGAGTGTGGCAGTTGGTGTTGAAGCTCTGGTTTTGACATGAAAGAAATGAAAATGGAAGCCCTACTGAATCACCAGTGTCCTGGAGAAACTTGGATGGTTTCTTGGCTAGAAGTTTTTCCCACCACACAGTAAGTATTTTCAAGGAAAAACAACATAAAATTTCTCTGCTGCATGAGTCATGTTTCTGTTGGTTGCAAGTGGTCGAAATTCATCTTGAACTAGTTTAGGTAAAAAGAGAAACATACTGGTTCGTGGAATATGAGGAACGACCAGACAATGAACCCATGGAAAGGACAGGAGTGCAGCTAGACTCTAGAACAACTGAAACAAGGGCTGATCACTGTTACGGGTCTCTCCCCAACTCTCTTTCCTGCTTTTCTTCCTGGGCTGGCTCCCTTCTCATGCACTGCAGATCAGTTTCTTCCACATGGCAAGAAACATTGTTTCCAGCACTTTCTGGGTTCTACATCCTACAACATCCACCACAGGTGATAGGTTAACTTATGATTTCTCTGGTGAAAAGTTAAAAATTACTAGGGGAAAGTCTGATTGTCTCAGATTGGAGATACCATCCATCTCTAGACCAATATAATATTGTCTGGGAGTGGTGAGGCCATAGAAATACATGGATATATTCTTGGAACCACTTGGTTTGACTCAAAAGAAGGGGACTGGAGTTTACAGAAGGGGTAGAATGGGCACATAAGACAACTGTTCTTCACTGTATTGCTCAAATAGTCCCCATGATAATTTTGGTATATTATGAAGAGAGTTTTAGAATATTTCCAAACTATTATAGTAAAATTACTATTATACCACTTTCTTCTTGGGTCATTTTATTTATAATTTACCCGAAATATTTTCAAATAAACAATTAACATGAGAAAATCAGAGAGCTCTGTCTTCTTGAAAAATGAGTTAAAGCTCACAGGCTTAGAACCCAGGAAAGGAGGGAAAGAGTAAAATAAATCACTCTCAGAAAGCTAAAACTCTGATCAAAAATAAATTAGCAAAACTAGAAGTAACTGTTCCTTTTCAGTTTATTGCTATTTTGTTAAGAGTAAGGGTAGTGTGGTAAAAATTGTGATGAAGTCAGAAAACTGGTGTGTTGGTTTTCTGTTGCAGTGTAACAAATCAACACAAACTTAGTGGCTTAAAAAAATGCCCATTTATTATCTCAGAGCTGCTGTGGGTCAGAAGCCTGGGCTCCTTGCCAGTCAGCTAAGTTCTCTGCTTAGAGTCTCACAAGATCAATATCAAAGTATTGGTGGGAGCTACAGTTCTCACCTGAGCTTGGGTTGCCTTCTAAGCACCCAGGTTGTTGGCATCATTCATTTCCTTCTCACGGCTTCCACATGGCTCCCTCCAGCTTTAGGCTGGCAATGGCCCATCAAATCCTTCCTATGCTTTGAAACTCTCTGACTTCGCTTTTTACCATATCTCTCTGCGACTTCTGCTTTTCTCTTCTGCCACCAGCAGAAGAGGCTTTTAAGAGCTTATGGGATTAGATTACATCCACCTGCATAATCTTTTTCTTAAAGGTCAACTATGCCCTGTAACACAGCACTGTCATGGGAGTCAATGACGTCTCATCACATTCACACGTTGCAGGGATTGGGTATGGAATCTTGGGGGTATTTGTAGGAATTCTGCCTGCTGCAGCCTGGTTTCTGGGTTGGGTTTTACCATGTATTTGTTATCTAACTCTCCTGAGCCTCAGTTTCATCATTAATAAAAATGAGTTTTAATGTTATTTGCCTTTTTTACCTCATAGAACCTATATGTCAAACAATTCTCAATTCAGTTGTACAAACATTATTATATCTCATTGGAGATACAAAGTTTCACACACTTGAAAATTTTAAAGGAATATAAAAATTTAAGTTATTGCTTTTATAATAAGTGCATTCTTATTGGATGAAAAATTTCAGTATCTGATATAACTAGTAAACTTTCTATTTTACTTTTTTAATTACATAAAACTTTATAATCACAAACCTAAAAACTGCAAGCCACATGCTCCTACAGCCAAATAAAAATAGAGTCCTCTTAAAAGGACTTCATAGAGTCCCAAATAAAAATATATAGCATCCTCGTAAAAGGATCCAATCACATACATCAACTGAACTATCCATGTTGCCAAAAGCAACAGAACCTTTCCAGATTCTTTAATTGGACTTTGGAACTAATGTCGCATCAGATATGCAGATGAACAACTTCAGACCTTGCTTACTCTCACCTCCACCTCTGCTTTCACCACTTCTGTCACAGCCTAGTTATTTTCAGAACATTCCCTTTGTATATGAATAAAAATATTCAGATATTTCTGAATATTCAGATATATCTGATCAAACTTCTTCCCTTATGATCACCTGTGACTCTCTCGGTTCACCTTAGAGCAAGTAATCCTACATACATGAAATGTCCTTATTCTTCCTGTCCCTTAAATATATCTCTACTTGAATCACTGTGTTAGTTCAGGTTCTCTGAGAGAGGCAGATGCCAAGACAGGATGAGATGTGTAAGAGATTTCTTGAGGAAAATCTTGTGGGAGCAAACAGAGAGGGAGCTGAAGGAGGCTGGGCAGGCTGTCAGGCCATTGTGCAGGACTGGTCCCTGTGAAGGAGACAGGGAAGGAAGGCAAAGAGGGAAAGCCTTAAGATTTCAATTCTAAGAGAGTTAGAATTGATTAGAGTCCTTAAGACAAAGTTGATTGTCTTAAGGCTGATTTAGAGTCCTTAAGACAAAGTTGCCTGTCAAAAGAGTCCTGCATCTTTCAGGAATGGGCCTGCCTTAGTATTCCTGTTGTGCTTAGTCATTGGTTGGCAGCAGCCACAGAAAGCATGGCCTCAGAACAAACATGATAAGTTCAGAGGGCAGCAGCTAAGATCTTCAGTCTATTAGAATTCCTGCAGTAGCCGTCGTGGTTACTACCTGAGCAAACTGTTTGGTACATTCATGGGATAATGACCTTCTCTTTCTTGCCTTCAAGAGCCATGCCATGGAAAGGGCTGATTATTCAAATTTATGCTGCATCCCTGAGTGAATACTTTCCATTTATCATACTTTTTTTGTGAAATACTTTTACTAGTTGCCTTGATGGTATTTAGTTAACCTAATTCACCCTGACCATCCTGGTTGCCTTTTCTGTCTTCTCTTTGCAAACATTACTGTAATGTATGCAAGGTGGTCTGGATCCTGAGCCCCCAATCTTCAGTGAGCACCAAATGGTGATGAGAGATTCCAAACTGTAGAAATAGATCAGACAGAGGAAACTTCATTAATATACACCAAATTTGTACCCCAAGTGCTTTTGTGATCTCCTTAATGGGTGAATTGGACTACAATTTATCTGAATCACAAGGACTCCTTTTCCCTGGTGGCTTAGTTAGGCTGGAAGATTTACATCATGTTGTCTATGACCTGTTAGTGTGGTTCCTACTTGCCCTTTTACGGAAGGAAGAGTGGGGAAGGAGTCCTATGGTGACCATATATTATACAAATGAAAAGAGGGTACTATTAACACTTATGCCAGGATGCATGTGTAAACTAGGATGGTCCTGAGAGAAATTGGGATATGTTACTAGTGTCTCTCCTCTCAAGAGCAAGGGGACTTAAGGACTCTTATCTCACCAAGCACAGGGAAAGAAAACAAACAAGGAAGTGACTCAAAAGAGAGGTTTGATAAGATAGTGATGCAGAAGGATAGAACTTTTAACCTTTTTTTCCTCCTCAAAATTTTGTACCCCTTTTCAATCTGGGTTCACTTCTGTCATCTTTGTTTCAGAGCTCTTTCTCTCTTGAGTAAAATTGGGGGGCATGATGGGAGTAAATGGGTGGCACAAAAAGTGTTGGGTGGGGCCTGTGCTCCCTTTAGATTCCTCCAGAATCATTTCTAGATGATTGTCAGCTTGGATCGAGGTACTTGAGAATTCTTGGTGGTTTTCCAGAGTAAACAGGGCTCATCTTTTTGGAGGACATTTTTTTCTCCAATAATTTGGGGAAGTTTCTTTTATATTAGATTAAACCCAGATATATAATGAATTATAAAACAAAATTCACCTGAATTTTGAAAATAAGTCATGGGACTTCTAAAATATTTTGTCCTTGGGTACCACTTTATGCTCCTGTTCAGATCCCTCCCACTAAACATTATTAATTGCCATTTTCAGCTAATAGTTACAACTTGTTGAAAAATTTGAAAAGAACTGCCTAAGGAATGAAGAGTGTGTTCAACATTCTCTTAGCTCTTCTGTCTCTTTCCAAAATTGGACAAAATGACATTGGACATTATCAACTTATTGCTGTTTTGACAGCCATCTGAGGATACCATTGTAATTGGTGATTCACATTGGATAACTTCATGTGTTATACGACACAGGCAGCCAGGATTCCAGAGACGGATAGAGATGAGCTTTAAGTAGATGGTGGAGATGAGTTAGGATTTATTCTTTCAACAAGTGATTTATTGGGTGCCTCCTATGTGCCAAGTGCTTTTATGGAAACTGTGATATAGCAGTGAACAGATAAAACCCTTCCTTGAACAGAGCACAACAGACTTGATAGAGAATGAATATATATAAAAACTAATAAATAAGAAAACAAATAAAAGCATTCAGTTAGTGATATAACTGCTGGGATGAAAATAGAGCAGAAAAGGGGAGACAGCCTGGCTTGGTGTGGGAGACAGAGTGGCCTCTCTGAGGAGGTGACATTTGACCTGACTCCTAAATGAGGAGGAGACAGTCGGATGAAAAAGAGGGGCCAGGTGTGGTGGCTCATTCCTGTAATCCTAGCACTTTGTGAGGCTGAGCTGGAAGATCACTTGAGCTCAGGAGTTCAAGACCAACCTGAGCAAGACTGAGGCTCCATCTCTACTAAAAATAGAAAAATTAACCAGGCGTTGTGGCACTCGCCTGTAGTCCCAGCTACTCAGGAGGCTTAGGTAGGAGGATCGCTTGAGCTCAGGAGTTTGAGGTTGCAGTAAGCTACAATGCCACCACTGCATTCTATCCAGGGTAACAGAGTGCGGGACTCTGCCTCAAAAAAAAAAAAAAAAAAAAAAAAGAATAAAAAAGAAAAAATAAAAAAAAGAAAGAAAGAAAAGAAAAGAAAAAAGGAGAGAAGTAGCAGTGGTGGCAAGCAAAGCCAGTTTGGGGACCACAGTGGTCCAGAGGGAGGCTGGTTGGAGAAATAGGCAGAGCTGAGGCCATATAAAGCTCTGTAGGTCATGGAAAGAAGTTTGGACACTATTCTAATGACAGTGAGAAGTTACTGGAGGATTTTAAGCTGAGAAATGCCACATTATACAGATTTAGCCAAATAGTAAAACCATTTTTTTCTGAATAACTTGGCTAAAAATGATATTATGGCTATGGATGTGCATAAATATTAAGCAGAACATTTTTAAAATGTGTTTATTGGCCATTTGTCTATCTTATTTTGAGAAGCTTCCATTCATGTCACTATTAAACTGGAACTAAGTGATGAGCACTCATGTGCACAGAGGGAAATAAAACTCAGTGGAAATCAAGCAGGGGGGAGGGGGAAGGAAGGGATGGGCGAAAATCTACATAACAGATACAATGAACATTACCTGGGTGCAGGGCACAATTTTAACCCTGACTCAAGCATTACAAAAGTGATCCATGTAACCAAAAACATTTGCACCCCTATAATACTTTGAAATTAAAAAAAACTAAGGAAAAAAGAAAGATTAAGCAGAACATGAAAAAAGGCCTCAGTGAAAATTGATCTCACCTAAATACAGGAGGAGGACCAAATGCAAGCTGGAAGTGTTAAAAGAATGTAAGGGAAATGACTTTTAATAATGAATAAAAGCCTACATTTTATTATGAAGAAAAATGTTATGTATGTTATACACACAGAGGAATTCCCATTCAAAAGAATCGAAAAAACTCTTGGGTGTTTACTATGATACAACTTTTAAGACACATAGAAAATGCACATACCTAGAGCTTGATTTCTAAAGAGTTCACAGTATAGTATATGCTGTGCAATATTGTTTATTTATAATTTAATCTAGTTGAGTCCAAAAACACATGGAAGTTTAAAGAATATGAATAATCATTTAAAATGGCCATTTCAATATTAATAGATTCAAAGTTAAGAGTATCAGTACAGGGTTTCTTTGATGACAACCCCACCGCCCAGGGCATTTAAAATATGAGGGGAAAAACCTCAACCTGAAATGGAAAACTCTGAAATCATGTTTCCAAGGGAAAACAAGTGAAATAGGAAAAACAAAAACAAAAAGCAGCAACTCATTTGGACTCTCACAGGAGAGGCAGAGAAGAGTTCACACATCTGGGGCTGATTTGTTTCATCCAGGGGATCATTTAAATATTAATAGGAAAAACCAGGGAACTGACTCAGAAGGAGTCAACTGACTCTTGCTGTCCCTGTTGAACTCCTCACTTGGTGTGGCCCTCCTCCCTGCTCTCCTGGGACCTTGCCTCCCCCTCTGTCACTGTGGAGAAACAGGAAGTAATATTTATTAACAACACTGACTGGGGGCACGCCCAAGGCAATATCAGATTTTCACCTCTCCTGGGCCTGGGAAGAGGTTCAAGGATCAAGGACGAGCTCCTGGTTAGAGTGAGAGGCAAGTCCCAACCTCTGAAAAATAGTCCAGCGTTTGACACAGGGCCCTAGAGTTTACCAGAATGTATCTGCCTGTGTGTAACCTCATCAGTTCCCCCTGCCATCTGGTGCAGTTTTATGAATTATAATAGTGAGGCAACATCAGCAGGGAAGGAGCTTGCCTAAGGCTACAGTGTCAGTAGCACCTGGATCCTGACTTTCTGACTCCCAAGGCTTTGCTGTCTTCAGACCATCACACACCTCCTTGGCAGGCGTTTGTAACAAAGCGGGAAATTGCCCAGGGTGGGCGCTCCTAGCTCCCTTGTCATGAGCTGTTCTCTCCATGTTGCCTTTCGGTTATACCATATAGTCACCGTAAATTAGCTCTGGTAATAGGGTCACCCCTTGTGTGACATAGATGAGCTGCACTAAAAGTGAAAAAGGAGAGAGAGAGAAAGAGAGAGAGATTGGTTCATATTAAGGCATGTTCTCCACCCTACCCCACTCCACTCCCTCTCAATAGGGAGAAAGTATCCAGAGAAAATTATTGCTATGAAGGGCATAATCAGCTAAAGGGTTGTCACCCAGGCTGAAAATATCTCAGAGATGTCAACAAGCCACTTGAGACAAAAAGGCACCTGCTTTTCTGTCCTTATTCCTTATCAGTCCCTGGCTTTGGGAAGAGGAACTTTCTGGAAGAAGAACCTCTGTGGAATTAAAAGTAGGGAAAGGTTTGTTAACTTTAGCCCTTGAAACAAACCAGTGACAGTGGTTGTGCAGGCTAATTTCCCCTTACCTTTCCTTTTTAACAGCTATCTATCTCATAGTCAGAGACCTGAAGTACAAGTAATAATAAGAATAAAACGTAATCCCTTAAGTATATTCACCATAAGTTGGTTCAGTGCAATTCCAACACAAATGTGGTCTGTGATCCAACAGCTGAGTGACTGCTGCTGAAATCCACATGTGATCACGGTAGCCTTTGCTCTTTACCGTACACCAGTTGTTGTGTCCATTTTCATCACAACGTCTTCTTAATAGAGGATTGTTTAAATGGATTGAGAAATCTTATGAAAACTATTAAATGAAACAGTTCTTGTTTAGGAGCACATACCTGCCTGTTTGATCACTGTCCTGAAGCAATCAGGAATTTGCTTTGAGAAAGCGTGGGTGTTGAAGTCAGGCTGCTGGGTAGGAATCCTTATGCTGTCTTTTTTTTTTTCCTCTGTGACATTGGGAAAGTTACATAAAATTCTTTTGTCTCAGTTTTCTCATTAAAAATAAGTATAACTGTGCCTATCTCATAGGATTATTACAAGGTCCAAGTGCAATAATGTGTGGTATACTGTGCTTGGCTGCTAGTGTCTATTAAGATGATAATGAAGACAATGGAAATGTATCTTAACATGTAATTATGACTTTATCTATTCAGAACAAAGTATTCTGATTTAATGGAGTTGACCAAACATAATAAAATCTCTTGGATTTTTAAGACGATTGCTTCATTTCTCCCTCATTTTTATGCTACTTCCTTTGAAGAGGCAAAAAGTTCCAATTGAATGACTTAGGACTTTTTAGCAATGTATAGTATGCTGACTTCACTCTCACGTGCCCTCAGGGCTATAATCCATCAAATCAGGGGAGCAAATAAATGTCTTGGTGGTAAAGAAATGAGAAAGAGCAAGGAGGAAAAAAAGAGTCATGAGCTTATTCACTGCCAATATTTATTATGTGGAACAATGATCGCCCTTCAGATGTGTTTGTTCTCTGTTGTACTGTAGATACGGAAGAATTATCATTATTTAATAGCTGTCTCAGTTACTTACCAGGTAGACTTGGGAGGTATGGCTATCTCAGGGTGCCTTTGAAATATAGTGGTATTTTTGGATTAAAGTTTTCATGATGAATGCCAGTGTAAGGATGATTGAAAGATATCGCCATCTATAGGCTAGTTGCTTGAAATATTAATAAAATAAAGTTCCTCATTGCATCAGGTCCTTGGTACCATTTCTCAGGCAGAGTTCTTCAGGAAGCTTGAGGTTTAGCAGCAAAGTTAAAATGATAACAAACACCCCAATCCCAGTAGATCTCAACTCTCAGTGAGGCAGCATGAAACTTTAGCATGAACTTGAGCTTTGGGTTCAGCGAGACTTTCATTCAAATCCTGATTTAAAGTTAGTAGCTGTGTGACCTTGGGCACTGATATTGAAGCTCTATGAGAAAATTATCTCTGAATTAGGGGCAATAATACCTTCCACTTAAGTTTTTGTGAGGACTCAGTGAGATTTACATTATAATGGTCTATATGGTAGATGTTCCATAAATACAAATGCCTTTGTTTTATTTTTTCCCTGTCTTTTACAGATAGCAAGTGAAACCATAGGGGAGGCATAAGCTATTGAGGCCTTTGAAGCTTTCTGCTAAATGGAGGCCAGGACCATAGTCAGTATTTATACTTTGCAGCACATTGGTCAGCTGTTCCAGCAAATGAGCTGAGAGCATGGGAGCTACTAATGAATGTTTCCCAGCGAGCTGCTGCACATATATGTGCTTGGTAAAGTGTCACGGGCCTTGGGATTATATGGTATTACTATTACTCTTGTCATTTCTCCCTTTTCCTTCTCATTTTACAGGTTAGGAAATCAAAACACAGAAAGATGAAAAGCGATTTACCCAAGCACATAGGTCAAGGTTGTAGCAGAGCCAGGACTAGAACCTGTATCTCTCAACTCCCTCCTTTTAAAAAGATAACTTTGTTGTTTTTTTAAATTTCAAAAATATTAAAAAGTCACTATAAGAAAGGTAAACATATGGATAAACAAAATGAAGAAAATAAAAATTACCCAGCAATAACATGTTGGCATGTGCTTTGGGTTTTTTTTTTTTCCTGTTGCATCATCATCATCATCATCATAGCAGCAAATGTGTAGTGCTTACCTATCGCCATATACTGCAGGCATTTCACATGTGTTATTGGTAACTCATGTAATCCTCATAATAACCTTATGAGGTGGTTACTATTATCCCTGCCATATAGATGAAGAAACAAGAGCATGGAAAAGTCACATAGCTGTTAAGTGGTTGGGATCTGACCTAAGCAGTCTGGCCCCAAAGTAATGATTTTAACAACTATGCTATACACATATATATTTAAAAAATAAAACTGGGCTAGACAATGAATATACTTCTCTTTTTATGTTATGATGATTTTTTTTAGCTCATAATACATATTGATTAATATCTTAGTAAGCCTTTGAGAATGTTTTAAAGATTGAAACGTAAAATGTATTAGTTACATTAAAAGTGGAAATAGTTACTAAAGTCAACCAAACTAACCTGGAGATAGCTTTGAGACACTCTCCTATGGGGTTGATGATGGCAGTGGTGAAGGGCAGGTGGATAGAGGTTGTTCAACAAGAAAAACAGGACATATCTTTTAAAGTCCAGCCGAGGAGAGAGATGCAAAGTGTAAAAGAGAAGTTGAGGAAGAGAGACGAGTTTGCACTGAGGAGGTGAGAGTCGGAACGGAGGGAGGCCTTGACAGGTGGGAGAGGCCAAAGAGCTGGCAGGTGCTGCCATTAGGTTGGCCAAGGACCTGGAAATAATTGCAGATGAGAAAATGAATAAACAACAACAGCAAAACTGAAACTGTGTAACTTGGCGAATAAAAGAGTCAGAGAGATATTAAAGCTTACTTTTAATATTGTAAAGGCTGTTATGTGACAGAGGGATTAGATTTATCTGTGTTGTATTAGAGGACAGAAGTAAGGCAAATTGATACAAGGAGAGTGAGGAAGATTTAAAACCCAAATGGGGAAGAACCTTCTAAAATCAACTACACTGACAGTAAGCAACACCAGCAGAAAGGACTATTTTTTCACTTACGCAGTTCTTGGTTACTACAGATTGAGGTATAAGCACAGGCTAGGTAACCATTTACTGGAAATGTTGTAAAGGGAAACAAAGCGAATTGTAGAACAATAAATAGTGTATTAGTTTCTTTTTATATATATGTATAATTTATATGTATCACATCAAAATGACAAACACTTGCCTCATATAATCATTTTTTTCAGTTTTCTATGAACATATATTGCTTAAATAACTTAACATATATATTTTTTAATTTGGAAAATTTAGGACGGTTAATTACATTTTCTGAAGTCACAACTAAAAGCCAAGATTTGAATCCATCTCTGTCTGACTTAAAGCCTAGTCTTTTTTTTTTTAATTTCAGAATATTATGGGAGTACACATGTTTTGGTTACATAATTTGCTTTTGTACAGTTTGAGTCAGAGTTCTAGGTGTGCCCTTCACCCAGACAGTGTGCATTGTACCCATTATGTGTACATTTACCCAGACCGTCCTCTCCCCTCCCACCTGCTTGATATCTGTTGAGTTATTTCCAGAAGTGCCCATAAGCATTGATTGATTAGTTCCAATTTAGTATTGAGTACATGTGGTGTTTGTTTTTTCATTCTTGAGATACTTTACTTAGAAGAATGGTCTCCAGTTCCATCCAGGTCATTACAAAAGACACTGGATCACCATTTTTATGGCTGTATAGTACTCCATGGTATACATATACCACAATCCACATTTTAAGGGATTAAGAAAGGAATAGGTAGACAAAACATGGAGGAAGTGGATATAGTATACAAATTTGTAAGAGATCAGGCACTTCTAAAATAGCAAACAGACAATTTGGGGAGTATCGCTGCAAAGTGACAAAGGGCAGTTCAATCAGTTGGAACTGAATTGTGACCAGAGCTGTTGGATAATGAGCAGCCAGGGTGTGGTCATTCTGGAAACCAGCAGATGTAGAATAAGGATAGGTTTGTTTCTTCTTTTCCCTTTAATTTTAAAGTCCTTTATAACAAAAAAAATATTATGTTTATTTCTTTTTTAAAATATGTTTATTTCTTAGTAATTTCTCATCACTTAACAATCTTTGTTTTTTTTAAATTAAACTTTATCTTTTATTTTTCTAGTTAAGCTAGGAGTCATATTTATTATTAATATTTGGAACTAGAGGAGGTCCTGGCTACTCGGGTATAGGGTGGAATCCAGCCATGTCAGGGGCAGAAGTCTTCTTAGCTAAGTTAGAACCTGATACCATTATTTACACAACAAGCATGGCCTGCCTTCAAGACAGAGTGAGGTGTTTTATGACCACAGGCTTTATGAGTTGTAGCTATAAAGCAATCAATCTTTTAAAGCAAACACACCACAATGTCTACATCCAAATGGGAGTTGCCCTTCAGAGCTGTGACCTTGGAAAAGTTTTCATACACGTTGGTGTAAAACATATTTAAACTCCTCACTGGAAATATTTTTCAGACTCAGTTTCTCTCTCTCTCTCTCTCTTTCTCTCTCACACATACACACACACACATAATTTTAAGATACAACTTATTTTTAACCAAAACCATTTGTCTTGCTTCATAACCAATTTTATGTCCTAGGCAATTTGGCTATAAATATCTTTGGTCATCAGGAAAGTCAAATCCATCATTACAAGACAATATCACCACTGAAAAAGTAAAAAACAAAAACAAAAACAAACAAACAAACAAAAAACAAGGGCAACTGACTCTGAAGATATCATATCCAAGGAGAGCTACAAAAATATTTGGAATACTGGCAGTATCCTTAAAATAAAGAATGGCTTCCAAGATGCTATTTTGGAGGACATGTTTAAATGTTTAATTATTAAAATGCTTATAAAATGAAAATTAACCACATCTGCTTAATATGCCAACTTGTGTATCACACTTCTTATGTCACTACTTCATTCTGAAGTAGTCACTACCCTGGTGTTGCTCCTAATACTGAATACGTGATCAACAGTTCAAAAGCAGCCACTCTGAGAGGTAAGGAAGATATACGCTAAGCACTCTGTTGGCAAAAGTATGCGTTTATGAGGTATTAGGGAAAATGCAAATTGAACAGACTTTTTGGAAGATAAGTTGAGAATATAAAAATTCAAAATGGTGATATAGCACCTCTTGTATTTTCCTGGATAAAGCTGAAATCCATTCTACTAAGTGAAGTATCCCAAGAATGGAAAAATAAGCACCACATGTGCTCACCAGCAAATTGGTTTCACTGATCAACACCTAAGTGGACATATAGGAATAATGTTTATCGGGTGTTGGTGTTGGGCAGATGGGAGGGGGGAGGTGGGGATGGGTATGTAGATACATAATGAGTGCGATGTGCACCATCTGGGGGATGGACACGCTTGAAGCTCTGACTCTGGGGGGGAGAGGGAAGGGGGAGAAAAGCAACACACATAACCTAAATATTTGTACCCCATAATGTGCTGAAATAAAAAAAAATAAAAATACAAAAAAAAATTCAAAATGTACTTTCTGTTTTATTCAGCAATTATGATTTTAGCTCTTTGTTCTATAGATATGCTCATACATACACACACATTTGCACAATTATGTTCATTGCAGTACTGTGATAGGAAAATACTAAAAACAAACCAAACGGCCATCAGTAGGGAAATTGTTCAATAAATTATAGTATAACTAAAGAATTAAATAATATACAACAATTGAAAGAATAAAATAGTTTATATATGCATATATGTCAAGATCTGAAAGACATATAGCTAAATGAAAAAGCCAGGTAAAAAACTGTTTATATTTCTCTTTCATACCATATCCAAAGAAAATCCAGAAAAATGGTATACATCTGTGTTCATATTCCTGGTAAATATCTGAAAGAGTACATAAGAAAATGTGGTAGTAGCTACCTTTGGAGAATGAAACAAGAGGCATAGGTGAGAAAATAACTTTTTATTGTATACTCTGTCATAGGTTTAAATTTTTTATCGGGTGCATGTATTTTCTTTTCAAAACAATAGAAATAATTTAAAAAGATAAAATATATAATATACTAAATATACTAAAATGTAGTTGAGAACAAGGTTTGTTCATCTTTCTAAAGAGGTGAGCTGACCTTTGATTCTTGCTCTTTGGGTATGCTTAAATAGGGATTGAATGAATGAATTCTAGGGAGTATTGAGAATAGTGATCAAATCAGAAGGTGGAGGAGATGTCTTATAAGCTTTTTATTTGTAGGTGAAGTAATAAGCTTAGAAGAATGGGCTTCTTATCCCAAGAATGGATAGACAGGCACCACATGTACTCACCAGCCAATTGGTATTAGCTGATCAACACCTAAGTGGACACATAGGAACAACATTTATCGGGTGTCAGGCAGATGGGAGGGGGGAGAAGGGGATGGGTATATACATACATAATGAGTGCCATGTGCACCGTCTAGGGGACGGTCAGGCTTGAGGCTCTGACTGGAGGGGGGAGGGAGGCATGGGCAATGTACATAACCTTAACATTTGTACCCCCATAATATGCTGAAATGAAAAAAAAAAAAAGGAATAATGGGCTTCTGTATTGTCGATCTTTTTCACTTAAAAACAAAACAAGATACTTTTTTTTTGTTTGACATTTGACATTAGTAGCCTGCCGGTGCTAAATGTTTTCTTTAAAAGCAAAGTAAGTATACCTAGATGCATTGTGACTTAGTCATTTCTTTTTTTGAGATAAGGTCTTGCTCTGTCTCCTGTACTAGAGTGCAATGATGTCATCATAGCTCAGTACAACCTCAAACTCCTGGGCTCAAGCGATCCTCCTGTCTCAGTCTACCAAGTAGCTGGGACTACAGGCATATGCCACCATGCCTGGCTAATTTTTCTATTTTTTGCGGAGACAGGGTCTTGCTCTTGCTCAGGCCAGTCTTGAACTCCTGGCCTCAAGCAACCCTCCTACCTTGGCGTCCCAAAGTGCTAGGGTTACAGGCATGAGCCACGTCACCCAGCCATCACTTAGTAATTTTTAAGGATGAATTAGCTTCATTAAATTGCCTCCCCTTCTTATAACTGGTGGATTAGCAAGATACTGATTCTATGAGAGCTTTAATGAAGGATGGAGGGCAATCATTTTAGAGGGAAGGATGGTTTGGATGAGCATTTTTATGTTTTTGGAGGGGAACTTTGAAGGCATTCAGTGTTCTGCATGAGTCCACTGAGAATCTCGGGATAAGGGGAAAGGAGGGTAGGAATGAAAGTGAGGAAAGGAGACAGGAATTGCTCAAATACCAATTTTGACTCCATCACAGTTATAACAAGGGTGGATTCTGGAAGTGAAAGATTGTGGATTCATTGTACGAGATGTTGAATCATGAAAACTCTGTGCAAACTCACTTCAAACTGTGAATCGGGATGGCTTCCAGTAGCAGATGTACTTTTTCTACTTTTCTAGTATAACAGTCAATGTAAGGGGAGTGGAATGGTGAAATAAGGGTGTAGACTGAACACCTGGGTTCAAAAAAGGGTTAAGACACTGCCGTTGGTTGGCCTTGTATTAATGATTAATGATTAATCCTTCTATGCCTCAGTTTCTTCATTTGAAAAATGCTGATTATACTATTTCATGAGATTTTTGCAAGGATTAGATATAGTATTAAAAAATTTTCTGGCTCCTATGAATTTTAGTGGATCAATATATATTTTGTAAGAAGGGATCAACTTTTTATTTATGGAGCTAGTACTAGTTTCATAATGTGGGATTGTTTACTTGTAATTTACTATTATCATTATTATTGTTGTTGTTACCACTATTACTACCCCTTATGAAGTACCTAATATGTTTTAAGCCTTGCTGTAGATGTTTTATATGAAGTATTACTAAGCCTAACAACCATCTATGATGGCTAGGTCTAGCTCACATCACAGATGAGAAAACTGAAGCCCAGAGAGGTAGAGTAAGGAGTAAGCAGTAAGATCAAGATTTGACTTGGTCTTCTGAGTAACTAGAAGCATAAAGCAATGGATCAGGTTCCCAGGTGACAGAGAGAGGCATTAGTTTGGCCGATAGGAGGCAGGACATGAAATCCGGGGACCTCCATAAACTCCAGTGGTGAACTACATTTGGGAGCTGGGAAGACCACATGGCTAAAGCATCATTAGACAGGAGTTGGAGAAAGGCAGACCTATGGCTACCGGCCTGAGTTAAGATATACCATGTCAAGTAGGAAGAAGAGCCTGAGAGATTTCTGAAGTTCTTAGAGTTAGAGCAGCTTCACTATGGGGATACAGGCTGGGGTAAGGGAGGTGGGACCTCTTGAGGATGTGGAGTATGCCTGGTACTTTCATTGTTCTTTTTCTTTATTTTTTCTTATTCATTTCATTGTTGTTTTACCCAGGTTGGATGTTAAACATTTCTTGTTGTTTAGTCAGGCGTTCTTTTCTAATTATAAGACTAAACAGTAAGATTTCATTTGTAGATATAATTACTAGAGAATTTTGATAAGATTTCCAAACTGTGTTCCCTGGGTTTACTACCATCATGTTCCCTGTCTTCATTACTTCACAGTTTGGTCTGAAATTACTGTCAGTCTTGGAGTTTCCAGAGACAAATTGGGTGCAGGGTACATGGAAAGAACAAATTTTAGGAAGCAAAACCTTCCCTGTCTGCTTCTAACTCAGAGGAGCAAACATATCCTACTTTCATATATATAATATCATAATTAGAGCTGAGCTACTTTTAAAAGCAAATGATTTTTCTCTTTTATCTCTAATAAATAATGGTGCTTAGAGCAATGTGTGTTTACTGGTACTAGATTCCACCAATGGGTGTGGTATAAAGTCGAGCATTTGTGGACTGTGCAGTTTCTGCTATTGTCTACGGCATTTCCTCTCGTCTCGGAGGTTCATACTTTCTCAGGCAAGCGCACTTTTAAGTCCAGATAAATGTCTGGGTTTTCCTACTCCAAGGATAAGAAGGTGGGGGTGATGGGGTGGTGGCGGTAGCTGTGGAGTTGTCTTTCTGGCAGGCATTCCATTGTGGGGACGTCTGTCTTTTTTAAAAAAGTAACTGGAGCAACTAGTCTCATCAGTTAAATGATTTCCTTGTTGACATGAGGTAAGGAAAAGAAGAATAACTTTTGGGAAAAGAAACTGTAATGATACAAGAGAAGAAGAAAAATAAGGAGTTGAACATTGAGGAAGATTCATGAAATAGAGAAAGTGTAAAGGCAGATAATTTGCTTTTTCAGTTTGGCATGGAGACAGTAAGATAATCTTTTCCTAATAAACCAATAAAGTCCTTGTGTCTGTTCTCATTGGGAACACCAACAATTACATTGAGCCTCTAAATGAAGATAGCCAACTTCCATAAGTGTTATAAATCCCATCTTGTGGTGAAAGCCCTGAGAATTGTAACAGCCAGAATCAACATTTACAGTGTATGCATAAGAGGTGGTGTCTCAAATAGGATTAGAGCCTGTTCTGGCCACCTTCTCTTATGGGTATTGTTTCTCTGCAAATGTTGTTTGGTATCACACCAGTTCACCTGATTTTTTTTAAAGAACAAAACTGCAGTTCCTCTTCGAGAAAAACTCAGTCTAAACAATGGGAATACACACACACACACACACACACACACACACGCACATTTAATTTCCACATAACAAAGCCAATACACAATGCACACTGCAGGGTGGTTTGGATACTACCAGCAGCTTGTTCTCTATTCTGATCCATCAGGATTATAACATAAGTGGTCTGGAGAAGTGCTTGAACTGGGTTGTTCTGTTTGTGTGTTTGTATTTTCCTCTCATCTGGGTTTTGAGTCACCTGCTGATCTGTGTCTGTGTCAGAGTGCTGGGTCACATCCTGCATGCATTGTCCTGGTTTTGTCCGTCATTTTCTTGAATCAAAGTTGATTTTCCACTTAAAGAGAATTCTGACTCCTTTTGTAATTGTTCAAAGTCTAGAATCTCAAGTGTAGAATCTTAATTGTATTTATATGTATTGTGGAGGCCATTTCTTTTTGTAGCTTTGAATTCTCCAGATACGTGATATGCTGGAGGTGTGATTCCTTTGTTATTCAAGGGACATTTGCAAATTGTCTTGGCTAATGCACCTGCATAAGTTGTCTGCACTGGACTGGAACTGTAGTGGAAACGGCTTCAGAGACTGAGATTACAAGTACTATGCTAGGCTTTGATTAATTTGCAGGTACTTGTGGCATTACATTCATAATCCAGCTTTCATCATGGTAAAAACAGTAATAATCACACAATACAACTATTTGCAGTGGCTTCTGCCTAAGGCCATTTGATACAGAGTCAAAACCTCCTATTTGTACAGTGTTTTACTTTGATGAAATCTAGTAAGGGTAGCTTTCATATCTGAGGAAAATCAAACTGATCTCTCTCTATTTAATATAGTGACAGCAAATTATTAATTTCATATACTTTAATCAGTCTCTGTATCTATCATTCTCTACGTTTTAGAAAGTAAAGAACTTAAAATTGCTTTCGAAAAATTTCTTCTCCACAACCAAAAAATGATTAGGTGTACCTTTCAAAGGTAACAACTTGTTAATGAGAGAATAGAGATGAGAATTCATGTCCGTAAGAGGGAGTTCACTGTCCTTTCTAATATACCATGCTACCTGCTGTCTAATCTGTCTAAGACATGAGGTCCTCACCTATTAATAGTTCTTCTACTAATGTTGTACAGAGGCTTTGGATATGCCACGCTGTTACTGGTGTTTTGGAGAACTAAACATGTTTCCAGAGTTAAATCTAGAAAGTCATTGGAGTTTCTTAAACATGTTAAATGATTAGCAACAGAAACTATTATAGGAAGGAAGGAAGTTGGCATGCATTGAACATCTATTATTTGCCAGACATATCAGTAGGCACTTTACATACAATAACTTTGTGAAGCTGATATTAACTTCACTTTCCAAAAATAGAAGGTCAGAGAAATTAGTAATTTCCTCCAAATTGTACAGATAGCAGGATTTGAATCTAGTCTATCTAAAACCAAAGCCCTCATACCTTCACTATCCTGCATCTATCTACTTTGAAAAATGTATGATATTTCATGTCTGGACCACCTAAACAAGAAAATTGGGCACTCTCTCGCCAAAGTAATTCACCCTAAAAACAAACAACCTCTTCTTCTCCTGAGCTTCCCAAGGTTGAAGAAAGGAACTGTAGAGCTCTGCTATGTCTAGGATGCTGCCTGGAGGATTCTGAAATCAAAAGCTATCATTCAGAGCTGTAGTCCCCAACCCCTGGGTGGTGGCCCAGTACTAGTCCCTGGCCTGTTAGGAACCTGGCTGTCCGTCACTGCCTGAGCTCTGCCCGTCCTCCCACCCCCTTCCATGGAAAAGTTGTCTTTCATGAAACTTAGCTACCTGGCCGTACAGCAGGAGGTGAGCGGCCAGTGAGAGAGGGGAGCTTCATCTGCACTTACAGCTCCCCATCTCTGCATGCATCACTGTCTGAGCTCCGCCTCCCCCACCTGCTGTGGAAAAATTGTCTTCCATGAAATTGGTCCCTGGTGCCAAAATGGTTGGGGACTGCCGATTTAGAACACTTTTTTGAGATTGTCTCTATGGTCACTCATAAATTTTAAAATTATTTTTATGACACTAGGTTTCAAGCATACACTAAGCAGAGAAAATAGTATAATGAACAACTGGGTACCTAAACTTGGCTTCAGTAATTTTCTATCTAATTTTATGCTCTGTATAATATTGACATAAATTGTGACTTTTCTGTATTTGGTAGCGATTACATAGTGGGTCATATGCTTTATATTTTTAGCCCTAGTTTTTAGATCCCAGTATAGGATGGATGTTTTTTCTTCCAACACAAAGTCTTAATGGGTTGTCAGCAGTGACATTTTAAAAAGCACAATATGAGATATAACAATAAATAAGCTATCAAAATAAGACACAGTAGGGCTATAAATATTTCACCTTGGAAATACAGCAAAGTCAGGAGAGGAGTGTGAAGAGTATGAAGACTAAGAACATGAAAACAGAAGACCATCGGGAATCCTTCTGTACCATTCAAGATTGGGAAGGGCAATAAAAGGGAATAACCACTAGGATAAGAGCACTGCATCACCCGAGAAACACAGTTGTCCTTTGCCACATGGAGTGTCTGCTCTCAGTACCATAGCTCTGAGAGAAATGGAGATTCCAGGAAAGAAATCTGTTAAGCTGTCATTTTCCAATTATCCACATAAATGCTTTGGAACAGGGGCACAGATTAGAAAAGATGGAAGATAATAACAAGCATCTGTATTTGACTTTGGAACGTATTGTACTTATATTTTTCTATTCTGGCCATTCCCTTTAAAGAAGCCATTCTATCCTGACCAGATCTTATTAGAGCTGGTTTTTGTTGTTGTTCTACCAATTTTCAGCCACACCTCTCTCTCTCTCTCTCTCTCTCTCTCTCTCTCTCTTTTTCTCTCTTTCTCTCTCTCGTGTTTCCTTAATGGCAGGGTTTCAAAATGTTCCAGTCCTTACTTAATATACACATGCATTGAAAATATTGACAAAATTGCAATTCAGCAGATGAGGTTCTAAGAATTAAGCTGGGGTTTTCCAGAACAATCCTGTTAACAGACTTGAAAGCACTTGCCGATTCTGTCCTCAGAATGAAGACATTGGAACACCATAACTCTTCTGGCCCATCTTCCTTGTCAACAGGGGTTCCAGCTCTGTCAACAATTCACCTCCAGCTACAATTTTCACAAGGCAGTACGTCTATTTCTCCCCTGATCTGTCTGTGGGCCCCTCTCATCTGGGACTGGGAAGGTTTTTCACCCTGATATTGTCCTCAGAACAAATTATAGGAAGTGAAGATAAGGTTTTCTTTAAGAGTACTAACCTAGTGCACTGCACATGTATTTATGCATCCCATACAGGAAAGAGAAAAAAAATCTTGTCTCAACTTGTCCATAAATTCAGAATCTGGCTCCAAACAATTCAGTCCTTTACTTAACTTGTGTAAACCTGGCATACTCTTATCTGAAGACTCAATCTATTTAAAAAGCAAAGCACGGGGCTTATACGGTGATCTTCCCATCCTGAATTACCTGAAAGTGTTTTTATTTCAATGCTTCTGTTTCTTTGCCATGTAAGTACATTTGATTTGCCAGATCATTTACCCTGATTTTAGTTCAAACAATGCAGTTGCCATACTTACAAAGTGATACAAAATAATATAAAATATATTGCTTTTGCACTAGATATATTGCCTCTGTGTGGATGAAATAAATATAATAATAATAATTAATTTTTATTATGTGCACACTCTCCGCAGGCACTGTATCAAATGCTTTACTTTCATTACCTCATTTTGTCCTCACAATATCCCTTTTAGGTAAATTCTGTTATAATTCCCATTTTACAGATGGGGGCACTGAGACTGGAGTTATTTACTGCTTCATGGTAATAAGAGCAGAGCTGAGATTTGAGCACAGGATGACAGAATCCAAGCTCTTACACACACACAGAATAACTGCTGGACATAGACCCAAGGCAAAATATCCTTGAAGAGAGGAGCAGTGTGTGAGTGAAGTTGTAGTGCTAAGGTGGGGGTACACATGAACAAGGCTGGCTGGAGTTAATCAGGATGATCTCACTGGGCAAGACGAGGTTGAAGGAGGCAAAAGAGATGGGAAATAGCGTGGAGAGAAGGGGAAGTGTGGCCAGCGGATTAGGTGGATAAAGGTAGTGGAGGGGATTCAAGGTACAAGAGAGGGGTTGAGAATAGGAGGTAATAGCAGAAATATCCACCCTAGAGTACAAGTCACTTTAAGATAAATGGTGGTGTGTTGTTTTGCTTTTTAGTAGCAACACACTTAAGCAATACACTCTTTTAGAGGCTCCCATCTCCCTGAATTAAAATTGACTTCTAACTTCCTTTTCTGATGCTGTGATCTGAGAAGTTTCCTTCCTATTGCACTTTTCTCTTTAAATAACTAAAGGTTTAAAACACCTATGCCTTTTATTTTGGTGACTAATATTAATTGCCATATATTACTAATTTTTTTTTGTTGAAGACTTTTTTGAAAGCACATTGGGTACATACATAAAGGTAGTAACCTTGAAAGTATGAAGACATCCGCTATACTCAGTCCTATGATAATTTATAACTTAACATGTACTTGACCCATTTGATAAAAGGCTTTATCTGCTATCGTTTTATTTGAGTAGATAACTTATCCTTTTTTAAGGTACATTTTACTTTGTACCAGGGAACTTGATACCAAGGTAAAATGTAATACTTTAAAGAGTGCCTATATAGGAACTGCCATATATAATTGCATTTAGGGTTGATTCATATCTTAAAATATATTCTAAAATATAAAAAACTACAACATTTTAAAATTACTTTACCAAGTAATTACTTTACCAACTCTTTGATAATAGTTGTTTACCTTTAAAATCTTGATCTTTTCCACTGAGGACAAATTATTATGTTTTTAATTGTTAAGCCTTCTGATCATATGAATTCTTTTCATGTTTCATTGAAGTCATATGAAACATTTGACTTCAAAGGAAAAATGCTCTGAATTTATAGAGCTTTAAGAATTTAAAAATCTGTTTCCTATTTTGTTTATTAAGACAGAGAGGCATTGATTGTGAATAAATAACTTGCTATGTTGAAAAGAAAATTAAAGATCCTGATGTTTTTCTGCCAGATAGCACAAAAGCTAAGAACACCACAGGAATTTTTCAACATTATTAACCTCTTGACAATGTGTGGGTCGTATAAAGGACAAATGAATGCTTTGGAGGAACTGAGAATGCCAATTTTAACAGACTGTCCAATCACTGTAGACAAATATTTGTGTTCCTGGGGATTATTTGATTTTTATCAAAGCAAATCGAATTGGAAACATAGCATGTATTAAATCATTGCTACTTATTGTCTAATTCTTTTTCCCATAGACGTTTCTATGCACTAATAGAGCACTAAGTCATCAGTTAGACATACCATGTAATGATCTTTATCATATCCAGACAAAATAAAAGCCTTTTAAGAAGCTACTTCACAAGACAACTGCATAGCTTTCCTCACAGGAACTTGTTAAACAAATAATGATTATTAAAGCAATTGGGTCCATCTCTTACACCAAGTTAATAAAAACAATTCCAAGACGTCTAGCCCATTTCACATTCCATGTGACTAGCTATGGTATCTAGAGCTTGGAAAATATCCAGACAACTCACCGTAGCTTTTCTTAAATGGCTTATGGACACTGAAATTTAAGGAAAGTGATAGCATTAGGTGAACAAGAGGAAAATATTCAAGCATACCCACTGCCAAGGTTGTAAACGACCTCAATTGTATCTAAAATATTTTCAAAAGTACCCATAACTGAAACATTATAGATTTAGCTCCTACCTGTATTGAAGTTGGTAAATGCAAAAATCCTAATCGTTGACATGGAGATTTATGGCATTCAATGAGACAGATATACTAAGAGTTTTGCACAAACTGACAATAAGAGTCTACTGTGAATTGGAATGATTCACTTTCAAAGACGTTTTCATGTTAACCACCCCTTTATGCTTGCAGTCATGCCAGGATAAAAGAAGGAAGGAAGATTTAGGGTGGGAAGACAAGGATGAGGAATAGGGAAGACAAGAGTGGAGTCAAACAAGGACTGGCAGGCCCATGATCAATTTTGTGGTTGTTAAGGCAAGTAGGAGCAGCAGGTATTATGCTAATAATATTCAGTACACAAGTGGTCAAGTTCAGAAAGAGCCAGGGAGGAGATCAGTTGATACTCTAGGTTGGTGTTTCTTGTAGGCAAAGTCTGGAATACAGAACTGTGGAGATAAGTGAAGGACCCAAGATAAGAGACCTCAGAATAAAGTGTAACCCAGGCAAATAAATAATCTGGGTAACAGAACCAGGGGCTTAGGGCACCAGCACTGACAGGTGACCAGGGCAGGTGTTTCTACATTCCCTGAGTCAAGTCGAAACTTGTGAAGATTTCTGGAAAGATTGAAATAAAAAATAAGGCTTATTTAATAAAAAATAAGCCTAAGGGTTTATTTTTCATTCAATTCATATTTATCAGGCACCTTTTATGTGCCAGCTATTGTATGAGGAGCAGGGACTATTAGTGAACTCAATGGACACATTATCTATTTTTATAAAGGAGACATATAGAAAACTAATAAATAAAGAAATGAATAAAAAATTCTAGAAGGAAATAAATATGGTGATAAGTATGAGAATCTGGGGAAAGTGTTTTAGATAGAGTGATCAGAGAAAGCCTGTCCAAAGAAGTGATGTTTGAGAATAAGAATTAAGTTTGAGAATGAGCAGATATTTGAGTTAGAAGAACACTCTAGAGTCCAGGCCAAGTGGAAAGGCCTGAAGGGGAGAAAGGCCTTGGCATGTTCAGGGATCAGAAAAAAGTGGATTTGGAGGATGGCAAGCAAAGGAGAGAGTAGTGTGACATGAGGGATACAGAATTTAGCAATAACCAGATCATACAGGTGAAGGGGAAAGCCACTTAGCTAGAGTAAGGGATGGGCCAAGCACTCTGGTCTAAGAACAGACATAAGATTACTCACTGTTCTTATGGTTGTGAACTGGAAAATAGATACCAGAGGCTGAAAATTCTGTCTAAGCAGTCCATACATTGTGAAAAGTTCACTAAGGAAATTTCCTAAAACAGAGATGGAAGTAGGAGGCAGACCATTAATGCTAGGTCAAATTAGTTTCTGGAGAGCTCAGGGTTAAAAATAAATAGCTTCAGGGCAAAGCATTGCAGTTCAAGAGGGCGGTGGTAGCGGCCAGAGGGTTTTTTTCTTTGGATGATAAAGCTGTTCTTCAAAGGACAGCGGACAGAGTAGGGTAGTGAGTCACCCAGCGTGGGCTGGTTTGAGGCAGAATATAATGTGGGGAACCCGGTGGGCATATGAATAGCAGGATGGAAGAGACACAAAGCATCATCCTTCTTAGGATTTCCTTCCTTCCACAAGTCAGCTAAGTCATAGATCCCCTGAGGATGTCTTTCAATTGGTTAACAACATGTTATGCTATTCTTTTGAATTTTTAAGGTAAATATGAAAATTTGTTAATAATAATAGCCAAACAATTGTAGCAATATCTTGATCCCTCTTATGAGTTGAATTATGTCCCCCAAAAAGATGAGTTGAAGTCCTAATCCCCAGCACCTTAGAATGTGCTATTATTTGGAAATAGGGTCACTGAAGATGCCATTAGTTAAATTGAGGTGAGGCTATACCGGAGTAGCATGAAGCTTTACTCCAACGCAACTGGTGCCTTTCCAAGAAGAGGAAATTGGACACAGGGACACACACAGTGAGAAGATGGCCATGTGAAGGCACAGAAGGAGAATGCCATGTGAAGAGGGATGCAGAGATTCGAGTGATGCATCTATAAGCCGAGGAGTGCCCAGGACTGATGGCCATCATCACAAGCTAGGAGAGAGAGGCACGGAACAGTGTCTTCCTCAGAGCCCTCCAAATGAGTCAATACTGTTGACACCTTGATCTCAGACTTCTAGCCTCCAGAAATGTGCTACAACAAATTTCTGTTGTTTTAAGCCATCCAGTTTGTGGTACTCATTACAGTAGCCCTGGAAAGTGAAAACACTTTCACATTCCTCTTGCCTTATTCTCTTCCACCATTCTCCTTCACACATTGCAATCCATGAAAATCAAACAGCTTTTCTTACTACTTGTGTGTGCTCTTTCGGCCCAGAGTAGCTTTCTTTCCTTCTTTGTCACCAGGTACCTATTTTAAAATAGTTAAAAATTTGTTTGATTATGAAGTATTTCAAACACATGCAGAAAATTATACAGCATCCATTCTTCCAACATCTAGATTTATCAGGTAATATTTTGCCAAATTTTCTTCAAATCTCTCCTTTTTACTCTAAAAAGAAAATATTACTGATAAAACTGAAGTTTCTTCTCTTCCTACTCTCTTTCACTATCGTATTATTATACCCAATTCTTTTGTTTTGGAGACAGCGTCTTGTTCTCTTGCCTGGGCTAGAGTGTAGTGGTGTCATCATAGCTTTGCAATCTTGAACTCAAGCAATCCTCCTGCCTCAGCCTCCTGAGTAGCTAGGACTACATGTGTGCACCACCATGCCCAGCTAATATTTCTATTTTTTGTAGAGATGAGGTCTCACTATTGCTCAGGCTGGTCTTGAACTCCTGGCCTCAAGCAATCCTCCAGCTGTGCCTCAGCCTCCCAAAGTGCTAGGATTACAGGAGTGAGCCACTGTGCCAGGCCAACACAATTCTTATTTATTTTTAAAGTAGCATCCAGAACATCACTTTGTAAAGTTTTCCCTTTGTCACCCAGGGCTACTTAACTATCACCTGTTCCCACAATATTTTATATACCATTTATATTATAGTAATGATTATATTGTAGTATGATTGTAGTATCTTTTTCTCTGTAAGAAAAGAAAGTGACTTGGTCATTTTCAATCTTTACCTGGTGCCTATGCAATTACTAACTCTTGGTTAAACTGAATTTTAGTTTAATAGTGTCTACATAAAACCATTTGACCCTCACAAGAGCTCTGGCACAGTCAGGACTAGAATTGTCATTGTTTTTTTCCAGAAATGGAAACTTTATGAATTTTACTTGTTTAATGTGGTAGATTATATTATTTGTCCACAATTCTCCCTTCCCTCCTCATCCTTGCCATGGTGTATTGCTGGTGGAGCATATTTCCCTGCCCTCCTGAAGTTGGGCTTGGTCGTGGGGTTGGCTTAGGCCCATAGAATGCAGGTGGCAGTGATACCGTGCCAGTTCTAAGCTGAGGCCTTAAGAGGTTCACATGTTTCTGCTCTCCTCTTTGTGCTTCTGCCATTCACCATGAAAACATGACCTGATTAGCTGCTGCTCCCAGAAGGAAGATAGATTTAGAGCCAACCTGCACCCAATCTGAAGGCTGAATGTAACCAAGCCTAGCAGAGTCACAGCAAACCTGCAGACTTGTGAGCAAAATTGAAATGCTTGCTGATGCCAGTTACCAAGATTTGGGGTGGTGGTTATGCAGCATTATCACAGTAGAAACCTCACTAACACACCTAGCAGCTTGATGATACAGCCAGAACTAGAAGACTCATTATCTGACTAGTAATCCAGAGTCTTTCTACTAAATTATTTTGTTATTCATCTGTGCATTCAACAGATCTTAATCACGTATTTACTGTGGAAAACAAAACACAACATAAAGCAGACAGACTATGGTCTCTGACCTCATGAAGAATTTGTTTCTAGTGAGGAAAACAGACAAAAGCAAGTAAATTTCAACTGTAGAAAATAGCAACCCCTCATAATAGTACAAATGTCCTTTCGAGAGAGAATAATGGGTGAGGTGAAGGAAAGGAGATGAGCAGATGCCACCTTAAAGGTGACAACAAAGCAGAGAAGTTGCTACTAGAAAAAGAAATAAATCTCTCTCTCCTGGAATGGTCTCAGGTAATGGCTTTAGATTTTCATTTTCCTTTATTTACGCAGTGTCAGCCCAGCTGTGAGCCTTGCTCTAGGCTAGCGAGTTGTCCTTGGTTTGCATCCTGTGTATCCAGAAAGCTATTGGGTTGTTTGTAAGTTCTTAGAAGAAGACTGAAAAAGGCTTCATTTTCCCTTTTCCAAAGGGAGCAATTACATGCTTTCACCAGAACAATAAACTTAAGTCCTAGGCTCTGAATGAAATCTGATTTGTCTCAGGTGAGAGGTATTTTGTATATAGAAAATTAAGAAAAAAATGTGACTTCAGTAATACTGTGGGGAACTGTGGTCAGCGCTGAGCTGATAGAGACCTTTGTTTTCCATGTTTTGATTGGCCTGGTGAGAAGCCTGCAGCAGCTTGCACACCCATCTGTGTCCATACTGGTGGGACAGAAAAGTGCTGACACAGGATTGCAGATCGGCTCCTGTGGCTTGCCAGGGTAAACTTGTGTAATGCACTGTACATCCCTCCTAACAACAGTGATTCTTTTGTCACTTAAACAGAGGCTATTAAGAACATGAGTCACTTAAAAGGGCTTTAGAAAAGCAGGCAACGTTTTCCAATACTGTGGCTTTGGGCCATCCTCGGAAAGTATTAGAAACTCCGGAAGAAGCGATGCATTTCATTAATAGCAAGAGACCCAGAATATAAATCTGATTTGATTAGAAAAAAAGTAATATTTCAAAATGCAATTTCTGAATGTTAAAAGAAGCCCATTTGTTTTTATAGAGAACTGGCTGAAGAGTAACTGAAATAGTTTCTTGAATACACATAAATATCACAAATGAGAATACTTTCAGATCTCAAATTGGCCTGGGAATCTCCAGCTTACTGATAGAAACACATATCAAAGAAACTGGCTTTAGGATTTCTTTTTCTTATTTTTAATACATAAAAAATTGCAAGTGTAGGAATGAGAAAAAAATCTTTATTCCATTATCCAGAGAAAAAGCTGGTTAACATTTTAGTACTGTTTCTGTTAGCATTTTTCTCTACAAATACTTTTTATGTATTTGAGATAATACAGTATATGTAATTTTGTTTCATGTATTTTCTTTCACTTTTGTTATTCTTTATTCAGTGGTTGGAAAACTATGGTTCCGGGTCAAATCTGGCCTACCGCCTGTGTGTCAGAGCACAGCTACGCTTACTAATTTACGTGTTGGGCATGGCTGCTGTCGTGCTACCACAGCAGAATTGAGTGGTTGCTACAGAGGCCCACAAAGCCTAAAATGTTTCTCTCTGGCCCTTTACAGAAACAGCTTGCCCCTCCTTAGGATAGATTATTAGAGTCATATGTGAACAATAATTTTAAGGATCTTATAAACATATAAAAGTTTATGCATCCATTGACACTTTCACCAGCATTGTCTAATAAAACTACCTGTTTTATTTCCTATAACCATATATATGATTATAAATACATAATCATACATATATAACCATAATACATGTAACAACCAGCGACACATATTATATGTATTATTTTATATATATACATAATTTTGCAATTTAATAGACATAGGGTAGTACTGTATCTCTTTTCTGCATTAATTTTTATTTGTTTCTTTGAGTAGCAGTTAGGCAAAGCAATTTTACATTTTTTCAGTACTTTAATTTTTTCTGTTTTTTGATTGTCTTCTTATGCCCTTTGCCCATTTTTAAACAGAGGTATTCTTAAAAAAGCAAATGTGTAAGGGCTCTGTATAGATTCAGAATACCTACTCTTGTTTATTGTTTTTGCTTTGAATATATTTTATCAGTTTTTTCTTTTGCCCTTTAATTTAAGAGTGTCAAATTTCTGCTGTGATTTCTTTCCAAGCTTCTAAGTTTAGAATTTTTTTCAATATGTCATGTTTATGAAATATCTTATTAATTTTAATTTTTAAAAATATTTATAAGGATTGATATTTTATTAAAAGTTTCTTCAGTGTTTACTTATTTTTAAAAAATGGACTTTAGTTTTTAGAAGAATTTTGGACTTCAACATACAAAAAATTTGAGACAGTAATACAGACAGTTCCCATAAACTCCACACCCAGTTTTCCCTATCATTAACATATTTCATTAGTATTGTACATTCATTACAATTCATTAGCCAAGATGACGCATTGTCACTAACTAAAGTCCATATTTCATTTGAATTTCTTTGGTTTTTACCTAATATCCTTTTTCTGTTCCAGGATCTCATCCAGATACCACCATTCATTTAGTTGTGTGTCTCCTCACGTTCTTTTGGGTTTGTGACAGTTTCTCAGACTTTCCTTGTTTTTGATATCTTGACAATTTTACAAAGTGTTAGTCAGGCATTTTGTAGAATGTCCCTCTGTTAGATTTTGTCTGGTGTTTTTCTCATGGTTATGGGTATTTGGAAGGAAGACTACATAGGTGAGGCACCATTTTCATCATATTGTATCAAGGGTGCATGCTATCAGCATGACTTACCACTGCTGATGGTGACCCTGAACACCTGACTAGGGGAGTGTTTGTCAGGTTTCTCCATGGAAAAGCTGATCTTTTTCCTCCTTTCCTATTTTGTACTCTTTGGAAGGGAGTCACTATGAACAATCCACATTTAAGGAATAGGGAGTTATATTCCCCCAGGTGAAGTGGTTGCGTAAATTATTTAAAAATTTTCCTGCATGGGAGATTTTTCTCTATTCCTTATTTATTTATTTATTTAATCCTTTATTTCTAACAGTATGTACTTGTGGATATTTATTTTATACTTTGAGCTATAATCTAATACTTCTCTGTTTATTTTGTTGCTCACATTGTTCCAGATTTGACCACTGGGAGTTCTTTCAGTTAGTTCCTGTATCCCTTTGACATACCTTGGTCAATGCAGGATTTTTGTTTGTATTTTTTTTTAAAAGCACATTCTTCATTTCTGGCACTACGAGATACTCCAGGATCATCCTGTATATATATATATTTTTTTTCCCAAAAATTTTATTGGGGGAAAACTACAAAACATTTACAGTACAATGTTTACAGTCACAATTTGTAGTGAGCTAATTTCCCAAAATATATTACAACTCAAGTTGACTTATCTTGTTACATTCAAAAACCTACTCTGTTGAAG
>CAUYRT010024942.1:0-32700 GCA_963574885.1 Lepilemur ruficaudatus
AAATAGAAAGAAATTAATTGGCCAACTAAAAATATATAGAAAAAAAAATTAGCCGGGCATGGTGGCGCATGCCTGTAGTCCCAGCCACTTGGGAGGCTGAGGCAGAAGGATTGCTTGAGCCCAGGCGTTTGAGGTTGCTGTGAGCTAGGCTGACGCCACGGCACTCACTCTAGCCCGGGCAACACAGTGAGACACTGTCTCTAAAAAAAAAAAAAAAAAAAAAATCAATTGATATCAATAAACCACAAAGAGCACTGGCAATCTCCAAGTTGCTGAGTATATGATTCATGGCCAATACTGTTTCCCAGAATCTGAGAGGATTTTGTCTTTGATCATTTGGTTTATCTCAATTGAGTTCATCTTGTAACATTTACTTTTGAAATGTGCTGCAGTTATTCTAATGTTGCATTATTGCAATTATTAAACTAGCTAAAAGTTAATTTGCCTATGCGGGACCTTAATGTTATTAAAGCTTTTAACACGACACATAGCAGCCAAGACGGTGAGTTTTGTGGTTGCTAGTAAGCTATACTCCACTCCATAGTCCATGAATTTCTCTCATTGCATCGGTAAGATAGTTGCCCCATCCTAAAGCAGCAAGACACACCCTTGTTGTGTGTCTTGGCTCTAGCCATAAACCAGATGCTTTATCAGTACAATCTTGGCAAAGTTGAAATCAGCAGATTCCATGGAGCTCAATTGTTTTCTCTCTCTGACTTAGTGTTGGGGATTAGTGTGAACTTTTTGTCAGGTTTAATTCTATTTCCCCAAATTAAAGTAACAATTGATTTAATTATAGCTATTCTCATTAACCTTTTATATAAGCTGTGATTTGTTTCACTGATGAAAAAAATCCCCTTAGTTTTGACACCTGCTTATAATATACATTGCTTGGTTAAATACTTCCATCTTTATTAGGCGTCTTTGCATGAGACGTATTATACTTGATTGTACATGCCAGGAAAAGTCAGCTTTCCAGATCTGAAAACTGTATGATTTACAGAAATCTTATAATTGAAACTGAAAAATCCATGGAATAACTTAAACTTTGACCTTCTCTGAGAACTTATACTTAGCACAAAATTGATTATTAACCTATAAGCAATGATAACTGATTTCTCTCAATTATAGGAAGCCTATATATTTATAAAGTTCCTTTGGCAGAGATATAAGCCCACCTATCACAGAAAATTCTTTGTCCATTTAGATGGACTTGCATCTTTTCATAGCAAAGTCCACTTATGCCAAGTTGTCAGCGTTCTTGGTTATTTTCATTAGCATTTATATTGGCCTTTTAGAATTGGCATCAAATTTTGAATCATATTTGTAGAGCCAATGGCTATTTTAATACATATCCTTGTGAATTTTTTTAAAAAATATGGCCATTATATTTCTCTTTTTATTTCACAAATTTATTCCAAAGGAGAAAATATATGAGTTACTAATGCTATTTTTTTCAAACATTATTTGTAATTATATTTGTATTTTTCAAAAGAACTTACACTCTAAATATTAGTGACAAAGAAAATTATTGACTTTGAAAATCCCAGCTATATTATCATTAAACCACTTTTGAAAAAGCAAATCATTTATAATCAGTTAGAATTTTTCAATATACAACCCATCCATCCCAGTTCTCAATTTATACATTCACTCCCTCCCTCCCTCCCTCATTCATTCACTCATTCGTGTATTTTGTACCTGTCATGTATCAGGCACTGTGCTAAATGCTGGACCTGCAGAGAAGAATGAGATAGGGCCCCTGTCTTCAAAAAATGTACTTCATTAATTTCGGGCTGGGAGCGGGAGTGAACACTGATGTGGTTTATGAAAGAGATGGCAAAAACAAATCAATGTCACATTTTTTGAATTGGAGGAAACGTATGAAAACCACAGACCTTTGGTTAGAGAAAGGCAAGTTCCTCTTCTTTCACCAAGAAGAGGATATGGGGAAAGTATTCTTCCTTCTCTCACATGAAAAGACAGGGCAGGAGAGGTTGGGATGAATCCTATTTAAGTACAGACACAGGTAGCAAGAGAAGCCTTCCGGAAAAAGCAAGGGCACCAGAAAGTTCAGAAAGGCCGTTTGAGGGAAGCAGAAGCAAGTGAGGCCCTCTAGAGAGCCACAACTGTGCAGAGAGGCTGGCGCTGTGGATATGCAATGATAGCACACCTGACAAAGGCAACCTTGTAAATGATGCCCGCAGAGGGAAAACAGTCAACAAAGAACCTGATTTAAGGAAACGCAAGAGTCCGAAAGGTATGGTTAGCTAAATCTAGATCCCGGCCAACTTTGAGGTTTGACCTAAATGACTTAAGAAGCTTTCAAAGCCATCAAGATGCCGGATATGGAGAAGCTACCCAATCACAGAACCAATGACCAGTCATCACAGGGATTCTCAGCGTGTAACACAACTGGAGAGACCCAGGTGACAGCACAGGTGCAGGAACAAGGCCTCCTGGGAAGGGAGGGTGGTCCTTAGATAAGGGAATAATTGCTAGAATGCATAAATCCTGGATGTGTACCCAGGAGATGCAGGGATGTATCACTCTGGTCTAGTGAGAGTTGCTCCAATACTCAAAGAACCTTCCAATAGAACTATAAAGTTCCTACCTTCCTTTTCATCACCTCCTTGGCAACTTAAGTCATCCACATGCACAGGCTCAGGCCCACATAAATTTAACAGAGAATACGGAATCCTTGGCTGTAGCAAACTGCACTCAGCCCACAACACCATTCTCTGGTGATTGCCAATTTGACATAACTTGAGTATCTAATGTTTGTTTCAGGCTCTCCACTTGCCCTCGTTTTAAATATGTTTGCCATTTAGTCTATGTCTTGACTTTTGGATTGCTGGTCTTAAAACACTAAATATTATTTCTGGATGATCCAGGACTGAGAGTCACATGAAGCCATTTGCCCTTTCAGGGTGGTCAGAGTGGTGCCACACAAATCCTCACCTGTACCCCAAGGAAGTGTGGCCTGGTCAGAGGCAGGCTTACCTGTCAGAGGGAGCGTGGTCTGTGCACAGAGTACCATAAGCAACAAAAGAGAGGGGCCAAAAGTGAGTGGGGACCAGATTGGGGGCTTCAGCTTGTGTGGCCAAAGCTGTAAGAATCTATGCAACTCAAGAGGGATGTGCTGTCTCTAGGAGGTCCTCCTGGAAATTATACAACCTGCCATAAGACCTTGCTAATGAAATTAAGGTGCCTCTCTATGTAACACCAAGAGATGGCCACTCTGATCCTGGAAATGTAATTCATTGAAATCACTCAGCACCTTTTGTGGGTTTGGCAAATATAGAGCGTATTGGAATAGCAGCTGAAAATAGAAGGGTGGTTATTCCCTCAAAAGCCATGAAAAGCAAAGAACAAGAACTTGCTAATGCATCCCCAACATTGAAAAGGCAAAGGAGTGCTGGTTAACATAAGATCTTGATCCACTTAAAAGTATTCCCACATGCTAGATATTTATGAGGCTGCCACGCTATTATTATTTTATTCAATGAGTATCTACTATGTGCAAAGCACCTATAGGTAAATGAAAAAATGAGGCAGAATCCCTGCATTTGTGGAGTTCACAGTCTTTCAGGGAAGACAGACATATAAACAAATACTTTTCAACACTGCGAGTTAAGTGCGTTAACTTAAAATGGTATGGAAACCCAGAGGAGAGAAACTAATCTTCTAGAAGGGTCAGAGAAGACTTCCCAAAGGACACTGAGCCTTCCATTCATTCATTCATCACATCGAGTATCTCTGACTATTCTAGATGCTGTGAATACGACACTGAACAAGACAGACAAGGTCTTTACTCTAGGGAAATGTCTTCTGGTAGGGTGGATGTGTCCAAGAGAAACACAAAATGATTCCTTAAGACCATTCAATATCCACCTTCTGGCCTCACTTTCTGCCCTGCTTCATATTTTTCTACCGAGACCAGAGTGCCATGACTGCTTAACCTGGAGCTTTTCACTCCTTTTTGCAAGTATAGCCCTCACCATGACATTAAAATGCCAGTTTATTGTGTGCTATCACAACAGAGTAACTCCAGACGGGCAGGATCAGATATAATCAAGTTTCCAAAAATGTAAAACTGAGAATCAACTTCAAGCAGAAATCAAAGCGAGAATGCATGAGGCTCACCTGGCATGGGACATCCTTACCTTACTTTACCAGGGGGGGTCTTTTCTCTAGTGCAGCAGTGAGTTCTCTTTTCCAGGAAAACCGTATGTGGAAGAACAGTGGGAGTCTCTTTGTGAATCCGAGGAAGAACTTCCAACACCCACCATCCAACAGTGGGGAACCGAGGGGCACGCCCCACTTCACCTTTTCCAAGACTCTTGAGCCTTCAGACCTGAGGGTCCCTTCTGTGGAGCCTGCTGCCAGTGTCGCACTGTGATTCACCATGTGGAGAGCTGCAGGAAAGCTGAGAAAGCCGGGGACTTTCTGCAGTGGATACTTTGTGAAAGAATGCTCAGCACCTTCTGCCCAAGAGGAAGTGGAGGAAGATAGAGCCAGCACCCCCACTTCCGCATACGGGGTCCTTCTGCAAAGAGGCACACACTCTCTGTGCACCTTCTGGGGTCTGGACCCACCTCATGATATTTAAAGATGACAAGGACCATTGTCTCCAGAGAGAGATGAGAAATCATCCCCCCCCAATACAAAGGGAAAATTCAAGCCACTGGAACTGGTGTTTTTGAGCCAGATTAGCCTTCAGAGGTCTCAGATTATGCCTGTAGAAGTGACCACAATTGCATAACAGAGGCAAGAGAAAGGCAGTTGGAAGCTTCTGCAAGGCACAGTTGGTACCATTCTGAAAATTCACATTTCCTGTTTGCCAACACGTCTGCTTTAAATTCCTCAAGCTGCTAATTACATTGCAAGTGGTATACACCAGCTTTTCCTCCTATTTATAGCTTTCGTTTCCCTCAGAAGTTATTCAAGTAATATATGTTGGTTGTCAAAAATGTGAAATACAGATAAGCATAAAAAAGAAAATAAAAGTTCCCAATAATACCACCACTTGAAGATAACTACTTTTGGCACTTTGGTGTCTTTCTTTCCAATCTTTCTTCCGTGGTGCGCGGATATTAGGGGGAGCTTCTCGACATGCATTCCACCCCACACCATCGGGGAACATCCAGGCAGTTTTGCTGGGATTTGCTCCATCGTCAGCTCCTGCACAGGTCCTGATCTGGCTAAATGAAATTATAATCATATCCTGCTCTTCACACAGTGTTTGTTTTAGGAACCAGCCCCTAACCCAGACCTAAGCTAATCAATGCATGGCATCCCCCGGCCCCAGGAAAGGCACATTATCAAGACGGTCCAATCTTAATGGCTGGGGGAGAGACAGGCAGTCCTCGGGGTTTGGAGGAGGTGGCTCTGGATGCTGTAGGCAGCCACTTCGCCACCACTCGAGGAACCAGCTTTAGGATGAAGCAGATGCTTCAAAAGGCAAAAAAGAGATATAAAAAAAATTAGGACCTCAAAGAAATTTCTGAGCTGCTAAATTAAGCTAACGCCAAAACCTGCCTTACTTCTAGAGTTTCCAGTTATGTGAACAAATGAATTTGCTTGTTGAAGCCAATTAAATTGAGTTTTCTATTCCTTGTCACTAAATGCATCCTAAATGACTCACGTAGATATTTTTATAAAAATGCATGGCCCTATTTTACAAACACACATGCACACCAGCACAAGAGAAGATAAAGAAAATTACATATCAAACTGTTAACAAAAATTAATTCAGGGATTGGGATTGTAGGAGTTTCAGGGGAAATTATAAACTTTTTCTTTTTAACATTGATTTGTTTAAAATTTTTTAACAGAGTTTTGTTTTTTGTTTTTGTTTTTTTTAATCTGGATAGCTCTGACTCCATAGCTCACATTACCGTAGATGGTTAAATACTGTTTTTTAATAGCCCCTTTTACTTAAAGTCACAGCCCTAGTCTCTATAGATAGAAGAAAAATATAACTGAGGAAAGGGTGCAAAAATTACAGCAGGTGGAATAGTCTCAAATTCTAACAGGACTGGCTGAGATTCGAACTATATCATTAACAGTAAATGTGTTTTAAAACTACTATGAACCAGTATTCAATGGCATCCATGTATTTCTTTTCAGATGTGCATTTTTATTTCTTTTTTAAAAGGTTACTAGAGAGTTATTGCAGGAATATATTCTGGATCATGAGATATAACATGTAAAATGTATCTCAATATAGTGTTTTTCCCGTTAAAGGAAAAATCTCTAAAACAATTTATATATATATATGTAACAAAAAGTTCTTATATTTAAAAAGTCCTTGCAAATTTTAAGTATTCATAACATATCCAGTTAGCAGTGGTAAAAAAAAATAATAAAAAAAATTTTAAGTATTCATTCACCTATGCCTATAAATGTGCAAATAAGCTATATTTTAAAAATATATGTATACAGGCACCTCAGAGACATTGTGGGCTCAGTTCCAGACCACTGCAATAAAGCAAATATCACAATAAAGCAAGTCAAACAATTTTTTTTGCATATAGCAGTGACATTTGCACTATACACTCTATGTGTATTAGTAGTCTATTAAGCATGAAACAGCATTATGTCTAAAAACTGTACATACCTTATTTTAAACATACTTTGATAAAAGTGCTAATGATCCCCTGAGTCTTCAGCAAGTTGTAATACTTTTGTGGTGGAGGGTCTTGCCTCTATGTTGATGGCTGCTGACTGATCGAGATGGCGGTTGCTGAAGGCTGGGTGGCTGTGGCAATTTCTTCTAAAAACGAAACAATGAATTGTACCACATCGATTGACTCTGGATTCAGCTTTGGCATAAAGGAATGTTGTAGCTGGTTTGATCTTCTATCCAGACCACTAAAACTTTCTCCGTATCAGCAATATGGCACAAGAGGCCTTGCTTTAATCTTGGCTTTTGACATGCCTTCCTCACTGAGCTTCATTTCTAGCTTTTGATCTAAAGTGCGAGATGTGCTACTCTTCCTTTCACTTGAACGCTTAGAGGCCATTGTAGGGTGAACTGGCCTATTTAATATTTTTGTGTCCTAGAGAATAGGGAGGCCTGGTAAGAGGGAGAGAGACGGGGGAATGGCCAGGGAATGGGGCAGTCAGAACACACATTTATGGGTTAGGTTGGCCGTCGTATATAGGCACAGCTCATGGTGCCCCAAAACAATTTAAATAGTAACATCAAGGATCACAGATCACCATAACAATATAATAATAATGAAAACCTTGAAATGTTATGAGAATTACCAAAATGTGACAAGAGACACAAAGAGAGCACATGCTGTAAACACAGACTTGCCAATAGACTGGCTTGACGCAGGGTTGCCACAAGCCTTTAATTTGCTAAAAAAGGAAAAAAAAGCAATATGTGGGTAGCTCAATAAAGTGAGGTGCAACAAAATGAGGCATGCTTGTATATGTCTCTTTCATGCATAGAAAAAGATCTGGAAGGATGCTCATCAAATTGATAACAATAGTTATTTTCCAGCAAGAGTACTGGGTCAGCTTGTGGGAGTGCCGAAGGGAAATTGGTTTCCTTATGTTAATCAGGTTTGTATTCTTTGGACTTTTATGCCTGAATTCATGGATTAAATTTATAAATTTGAAAAACAATATAAAAATGTTAAATAAAGAGTGAGGAAAATAAACTAAAAATAATTTAAATGAAAAATCTTTACCTTGTTATTTTTCAGGGATGTATTTTAGCTGTCTGATAGGAATGAGTGTGCTAGATAAATTGATTTCCACCACATATAACAGAAAACTCTGATTTAAATTGACTTGAACAGTCACAAACAATCTTGTTCTCACATAAGAAGAAAGTGTCCCTAGGCTACAAGGTTCGTTACTTTGGTCGCTCAGTGTGGTCATCGAGGCCCAGAGTCTCTGCCTTCTTGCTATGTCATGTTGGCTGTTTGCCCTCCTCTGCTTCCCCTCATAGGATGACTGCAACAGTGCCTCATGTCGTATCTAGACTTTGCCACATGCAGAAAAAGAAAAGGGCCCCTCCTCCTGTGACATCTTCTTGAGACTGAGACTCCCTTCCCAGAACTTCTACAGCCAATGTTTCCTCAGCCTCATCAGCCAGAGTTGAGTCACGAGCCCTGTTCTGAGCCAACCACAGCCAGAGGAGGGGAATTACCACCTTTGACTTAGACTAATCACAGATCACGACAGAGAAACACGGAAACAGGGCAAAACAATGAGCCTTCCTAAAAACTATCTGTTTATGGATATGTTCATGCATCAGAAAACTCAATATTGTCAAAACCTCATTCTCCTCAAATTGATCTACACATTCAATGCAATTGCAATCAAAAACCTAGCAAGCATTTTTCAATAGACATTAACAAGCTGATTCTAAAATTCATATGGAAAAACAAAGGATCTAGAATACCCCAAACAACTTCGGAAAAGAAGAACAAAGTTAGAAGAGTATCACTACTGAATTTTAAGATTTACTATAAGAGCCACAGTAATTAAGACAGTATGGTATTGCCATAAGAATAAACCTACCTATCAATGGAACAAAATAGAGTTCAGAAAAAGACTCATGCATATCTGGTCAATTGATTATTGACAAAGGTGCCAAGGTAATTTAGTAGTAAATGGAGAATCTTTTCACCAAGTAGTGCCGTGATAATTGTATTATACATATATATGTATTTACTATTCACTATTGATTCTATTTCCTATTACTATGTACTCAAAAAGTATATACATAATTCTCAAAAAGTATACATATACTCAGAAAGAATGATCCTTAAATCATATACAAAATTCAGCTTAAATAGATCATAGACCTAAATGTAAAATCAACACTATACAACTTCTAGAAGAAAATGGGAGAAAAATCTTTGCAACCTTAGCTTAGGCAAATATTGCTTATATAAGACAAAAAAAGCTCAAATCATAAAATAAAAATATATGATTTTTTTAAAAATTAAAACTGCTCATTGAACTTTTACAATTTAACAATAAAAAAACTTATAAGCCAATTTTTTAAAGAACAAAGGATTTGCATAGACATTTCTCCAAAGAAAACACACATATGGCTAAGAAGACATGAAAAGATGCTCACCATCCCTAGTCATTAGGGAAATGCAAATTAAAATCACAATGAGATGCCACTTTACACTCACTGGGACAGCTAGCATCAAAAGAGAGACAATAGTATTAGCAATTTCTCAAAAAGTTAAACATAGAATCACTGTATGACCCAGCAACTCCAAGGTATATACCCAAGAGAAGTGAAAACATACATCCACACAAAAATTTGTACACAAATGGTCATAGCAACATTATCCATAATAGACAAAAAGTGAAAACCATTCAAATGTCTACCAACTCATGAATGAATAAACAAAGTGTAGTATTAATATATCCATGCAATGGAATATTATTGAATCATAAAAAGAAATCAGGTTCTGATACATGCTATGTTGCAGGTGAACTCTGAACACATTATGCTTAGGGAAGCCAGAGATGAAAGCCACCTATTACATGATTTCATTTACATGAGATGTCCAGAACAGGCACATCTATGAAAACACAAAGAAGATTAGTGGTTGCCAGGATCTAGGGAGAGGGGAAGGGAGCAGTGACTGCTAATAGATATAGGATTTCTTTCTGGAGTGATGAAAATGTTCTGAAATGAGACAGTGGCGATGATTTCACAACTTTGTGTATATACTAAAAACCACTAAATTGTAAACTTTAAATGGGTGAACTTTATAGTATGTGAATTATATCTCCATTTTTTAAAGCAGATTTAGCAAAAAAACTTCTGATCTTTGAAAGACATTAAGAAAATAAAACAGATATGCCAGAGAGTAGGAGAAAATATTTGCAAAATGTAGATCTGATAAGGGAAAGGTAACCAGAATATAAAAGAACTCTCAAAACTCAACAGTAAGAAACCAACCTAACTTTTTAAAGCATAAAAAATTTGAACACTTTACTAAGATATATGGAAAAATGACAACAAGCACATGAAAAAACGCTCACTAAAGAGACCATTACACACATATTAGAATGTTTAGAATCGTGAGGGGAAAAACCAGCAACATTGAGTGCTAGCAGACGTGACTCTACTGGAATTTTCATACACTGCTGGTAGCGATGTAACATGGTATAACCAGTTTGGAAAACACTTTGGCAGTTTCTTAAAAAGCTAAACATACACTTGCCGCATGACCCCGTCATTCCTCTCCTCAGTATGGACCAATGAGAAATGAAAATATATGTCCACACAAAAACCTGTACAGAAACGTTCATAGCAGCATTACTCATTAATAGTCAAAAAGTGGAAACAAACAAAATGCCCATTAACTAATGAATGGGTAAAATACACCTTGGTATATTTACACAGTGGACTGCTACTCAGTAATAGGAAGGAACAGCTGTAATAACCCACACTGGCACACACAATATGGGCAAGGGCATCATGCCAAGTGAAAAAAACCAGACACAAAAAGATATCAAGTGTATAATTCCATTTATAGGACATTCTCGAAAAGCAAACCCTCTAGAGACAGAAATCAGATCCGTGGTTGCTGGGAGTTACAGTAGAGGGGAAGACAGGACTACAAAGGGGCACCAGGGAACCTTTCAGGTGTAATAGAAGTTGTTCTATGTCTCGATTGTGGGGCAGTCACACCGCTGCAAACACGTATCGAAACTCAGAGAACTGTATGCTTCCAAGGGTGATTTTTTTACATATGTAAATTTTACCTCAGTAAATTTGATTTTTTAAAAATGAACTAGATTGTCTTCATCCACCTCCTCCCCGCCAGAAAAACCTACACTGAAATGTATTAAAAGAAATTTTGGGAGATTCCCATAAAAGGAAAGAAAAATCAGGTATGATTACTCCCTCACAAACTTACACTTTTCACTTTCCAAAGCACTAGTAAGCACCTATGAGCATTCACACTTCACCTTCTCTGTAAATATTTAACAACAGACTACTTACTTCTTTTGAGAGAGAAATTAGCTTTGCTAAGATTGTCTCTCCCTCTTCCTCTAACCTAGTCACACTTATTTTAAGGCTGGCAGCCCGGCTGCTAGTTGGAAAGCTGTTTTCTTCCAAGTGTTTTCGCTTCCTCTCAGAGTAGGTTGCTGTGGGCAATAGTGGATAAAATCAGGAGAGATAAAACGGGATCCAATCTACTGGTCTGAGAAGCATGGCTGGTGGATCCGGGTTCTGCCCACACTCCTTCCACTCTCTTCCCATGTCCCTGGTCATGTGCTTTCCCTCTCAGTATCTGCTGCTCTTTGTGGGAGGACTGGCCTCAAGCTTTCAGAATCCACCTCCCTGCAGCACTTGGTAAACAAGATGTTCCTGGGAAGAATTTCCTTCCCCTGGGGAAGCCCTGAACTAGGACTGGCAAATACAGGAGTATAAATACCTCTGCTCCCTTTCCCCTGATGAAGACAGTTCCAAGACGTATTCCACACAAGTGCTTCTCACATTTTTATATGAAATAGATGGGGATCAAGTTCAAATGCAGATTCTGATGTACGAGGTCTGAGAGTCTCTAGGTCTAATGAGCTCCTAGGTGATGCCGATGCTCTCCACCTGCACATCCTACTGTAAGCAGTAAGGGTCTCTTCTTTTCAGAGCTCCCAATGCCTCTTTGTCTATCAGCGCAAGAGTAAAAACCCCAGGGACACCTTGGACAGGATGTGGTGCCACAAGCAGTCTATAGAAGGACTTTCATCTCCAGAATTGCCCTAGGATTTAGGAATTCAAGTGCCATTCTTACGACGGAGGTGTACTTGTGGGCTGAAAGGCAAAAGAAGTCCCTGCATCCTTGACTACTGAGGGCAATGACCTGCAACCTGTCTTTGAGCTGTGGGGTGGGACAGGGCAAGGGAGGCCAGGAGCCGTGAACACAGTGAGGGATGCTGCTGTGTCTTTCAGCTGGAGAACGGGGGCAGATTTCAGACCATGTCAAGAATAAAAAAGAAACTCCGGTGGCAACTAGCACCCGATGGTTGCTGGCAGGAAGACTGTGGTGACTTTAGGCTCTGTCAGATTGTTTTGCCAGACCACATCACAGGGCACATAAGTGCAGTTCACCCATCTAGTCCATATAACAGCCCCAGGAAGCAATTACCGGATAGTGTCGAAGTTATGGGGCTAAAAAATGTCATCTCTTCTGTGCTCCTATGTCACTCTTTAAAACTCCTGCTGGAACACTTTTTTCTCCCCTTCATTGTCATTCAACAAATACTCACTGAGTGCCAATTTGTGCCAGGCAATGTTTTAGGCACTAGGGATCCAAAAATGATCAACAAAGAAGCGTTTTCCCAGAATTTATATGCTAAGTGGGAAAAGGTAAACAATAAGCAAGCCAACAAATATGAAAGAATCTATCAAATAGTAGGAACTGCTATGCAGAGAATTTGTAAGGGGTGGAGTCATAGCAAGGAACTAGGTAGACTTAGAATGAATGGTGAGGGAGGACCTTTCTGAGGAGGTATCATTTGAGCTGAGATTTGATTGACTTCAGCCATGCAATCAGGAGGAAAAGCACACTCAAGGAAGTGAACAGGCAGTGCAAGGTCCTAAGGCATCATCAGCATGTTTGGAAATTTCAAGGAACTGGAAGAAGATTGGTGTGGCTACAACCAAGTGTTCAAGGAGGAAAATTATTTGAAAAGATGTAGAAGAGGAGGCAGACAATGTAGGACTATATCAACTAGAGTAAGGTATTTGGTTATTATTTGATTTGCTTTGTTTTTTTCCCAATATGGTAGCCAGCATCCAACATGGGTCCCAGTGATCTTAACCTCCTGGCGTTCATACCCATGTGTAGGCCCCTCTCACACTGACTTGGGTCAGGCTTGTGCAAAAAGAAGGAAAAGCAAAAGTGATGGCATATGACTTCTAAGGGAGGGACATAAAGATATTGCAGCTTCTGCCTTTGTCTTTGGGATTGCTTGCTATGTTAGTCCATTTTCTGTTGCTTATAACAGAATAACTGAAACTGGGTAATTTATAAAGAAAATTTATATCTGGGTGCAGTGGCTCATGCCTGTAATCCTAGCACTTTGAGAGGTCAAGGCAGAAGGATTGCTTGAGGCCAGGAGTTGGAGACCAGCCCAGGCAACATAGCAAGACTCCATTTCTACAAAAAATTAAAAAATTAGCCGGGCGTGGTGGTGCACACCTCTAGTCCCAGCTACTTGGGAGGCTGAGGCAAGAAGATTGCTTGAGCCCAGGAGTTTGAGAATGCAGTGAAGCTATGATTGTGAAACTGTACTCCTTCCTGGGTGACAGAGCAAGACTCTGTCTCTAGGAAAAACAATTAAAAAAAAAAGAAAATTTATAAATTTATGAAATCTATTTCTTACAGTTTTGGAAGCTGGGAAGTCCAAGGTTGATGGATCACATCTGGTGAGGGCCTTCTTGCTGGTGGGGACTCTCTGTAGAGTCCTAAGGTGTTGTAGAGTATCACCTGGTAAGGGGGTTCAGCAAGCTAGCTCAGATCTCTCTTCTTCTTTTTATAAAGCCATCAATTCTCCTCCCAGGATAACCCATTAATCCATTAATCCATGAATGGATTGATCCATTCATGAGGGCAGAGCCCTCATAACCCAATCACCTCTTAAAGGCCTCACTTTTCAATACTGCAATGTTAGGGATTTTCAGTATGAGTTCTGAAGGGGACAAATACTCAAACCATAACACTTGCTTTGGGGGAAGCCAGCTTCATGTTGTGAGGACACTCAAGCTATCCCATAAAGAGGTCTATGTGGACAGGACCAAGCTCACCAGCAGCAACTGGCCAGCCATGGAGTGAGCCACCTTGGAAGTGGTCCACCAGTCCTAGGAAGGCCTTCAGATGACTGCAGACCCAGCTGACATCTGACTGACAGACTCTGAGCTGGAACAATCCAACCAGGATACTCCAAAAAATATAGATTTTTTTCATGAACTGCTTGAAAGTAAGTTGCAGACATCAGGACACTTCATTTCTAAATATTTCAGCATGCATCTCCCAAGAATAGGGACCTTCACCTACATAACCACAATAACATTGCCACATTGGAGAAAACTAACAGTAATTCCACATCATCTTCTAATAACCAGCCCATATTTAAATTTCCCAGTTGTCCAACATATGTCTCTCTGAGACTTTGGATTTATTTTAATTGCGATGATAATCATGAATAAGTTTTCAGCAAGTGATTGGTATGGTCTGATTTTCACCTATAAAAGTTTGCTCTGGCTTCTGTGTGGAGAATAGATTGAGGAGTTGTCTCAGTTTCCTGGGGCTACTGTAACAAACTGTCACAAGCTTGGTGGCTTAAAACAATAGGAATTTATTCTCTCATGGTTCTGGGGGCCAGAAGAAGGAAATCAGTGTCACTGGACCACAATCCAGGTGTTGGCAGGTCACACTTGCTCTGGAGGCTCCAGGGGAGAATCTGTTCCTGCCCCCTCCAGTGTCCGGTGGCTGCTGCAGTCCTTGGCTCGTGGCTGCATCACTCCAGTGTCCGCCTCTGTCTTCACAGGGCCTCCTCCTCTTCTCTGTGTCAAAGCTCACTCCATCTCCCTCCTATAAGGACATTGTGATTGCATTTAGTGCCCACTTTGATAATCCATCTCAAGCTTCTTGATTTAATCACAGCTGCAAAGACTTTTTTCTCAAGTAAGGCAATATTCACAGGTTCCAGGAAATAGGACCAGATGTATCTAAGGGACATTACTCTGCCTACTACGAGGGCCCAGAGTGGAAGTGAGGAGATGATTGGCAGCCATTGCTGACATCCAGGCAAAGATGATGAAAGAAAAGGAGCAGTGGACAGATTCAGGGTAAGTTTTTGAGCTCCAATTGCTAACAAATTTAATGGCAAAAGGTGTGATGTGTGGAAGGAGAGAGAAAAATAAAAGAATCCCCCAGGAGCCTGTCTTGTACCAAGCTAATCTCCACTAACTGGGTTGTCATCTTCTTGAGATCGAGAGGACTTTCATTATGTGAGTTCCTCCGGTGCTCAGGCTGGGGCTTCTGTTATATTCGATCTGAAGAATTGTTTAGCTGAATTGAAAAGCGGTATGAGATTCGGAATATCAATGAGCATCTTTGCCAGAGTGTAGCAAGGTACAAAACTGTCTGAAAAACGCTCTTCGGGTTTTTTCCTCTTTGAATGCCAGTGACTCAGTTTGAATCTTTCCACAGAAACTTCTTCTCAATTCTGGGTACCTGCGCTGCCTCTACCTGACCTGGGTGGGTGCAGAAAGGAATCCCAGAGAAATCTCTGAAAAGATGTTTTACTATCAAGCAAAAGCAATTTGTGTTTTTTCTTTTGTATTGTCTTCAATACTGTGATACATTTAAATTTATCCAGTCTTACTGTTTTAACACCAACAACCAATAGACTGGGAAAAGCACTGATAAGCATATCATTTCCTGATAACTTTATCTTTAGTGGAAATGTGACTAAAAGCTCTCATCCATTGTTATACATTAAACAAAGAAGTCTAAGACAAAAAAAAAATCTTTGAAGCAAGTAAACACAATGCTCAACCACAGCCATATTCCATGCAAGTACAAATATCAGGCACATTTCACCACTTTATCCCAATGATAATGAATCAACTTTCAAAAGACTCAATCATTAGATGTCTGTGGGGAAAGGGAGCACAATGAAGCAGTGACTTTGTTCAATACCGTGTAACAGGTGCTAGAATGGACAGATGCACATGTTACTCCAGAAGCACAGGTGATCAGCATCATCAGTATCAGAAGGGAATAGAATATGGGGTCAGGGATAGGGTTGCCAGATTTAGTGAATAAAAATACACGATATTCTGTTAAATTTGAATTTCAGATAACAAACAAATAGTAACTATTTTGTGTATGTTCCAAGCAATATTTGGGGCATACCTATACTAAAAATTATTCATTGTTTATCTGAAACTCAAATTTAATTGGACACTTTAATTTTTTTTTTTTGACACTTTACTTTTTAATTGCTAAATCTTGCATCCCTACTTGAGAGAAGAGTCCTCGGGGAGTGGTGCCCTCAGCCCATCAGGAGCCCTTCAGATGGAGCCCTTCAGAAAGCCCTCTTTTCGAACCAGCCCTCCTCTCCCCCAGACTGCTTTCCCCACTTCATCCTGCTTCTCTTTGCTTGCTCTCCTCATCCCAGGTCCTCTGACATCCCTCACCTGCCTCATTTCTAGGGAAACCTTCAGCTCCAAAACTTATTTACCTGTCCTTGTCTGACAGTCCATTGAGGACATGTCTTCTTGGATGAACATGGCACTTTCCTCCAATGAGACCCTGGTATTTATTTACCCTCCTTAATTTTCAAAGTGTGGTCCAAGGACTAGCAGGAGAATCACCTGGGGGCTAGTTAGAACCTCAGAAGCTCCAGCCCCAGTCCAGACATGCAGACTCAGGCTCCAAATTTTAACAAGATCCCAGGTGATATGTAGGAACATTGAAATCTGAAAAGCACAGCTCTGGAGACCACTGAGATTTTTGTTAATTTTGTTCCTAATCCCCCCTTGGGCTCAGAAGGGTGGAAGAAACTTCTCCCCTCTCAGTCTTGGGGGAAGGGAGCTCTACCTCCTCTCACCTCCCTGGCTGCACCCCTGAAATGGCTGTTTTTGTTGCCAGGTCATTCTACAGGTGCCTGGAAGCCTGCTCAGCAGGAGACCAGAGAGAGGACGGGAGAGAAGGGCTTCTTTGATAAACTGCATATTTTGGCCCAATTCCACCCCTGGCCAGATGCCCTTTAGGCTAAAAAATCAGGTTTATGCTCAGTTAAATGAAGGACATAGAGAAGGAGATTTATGTCTTTGTCCTTCAGGTCTCAGCCAGTCTCTTTCTGTCTCTCCAGTGGTTTAAAATAAATGGGGCATAACCTAGGGGGCAGCTGAGATCAGCAGGATGCTGGGCAAAGTGCTGATGGCAAGTGATTCCTGGGCCCCACCCCAGCCTACTAAATCAGAATCTTCAGGGGTGGGGCTCAGGAATCTGTGTCCTAACAAACACTTGCCGGTAATTTTCATGCAAATAACGTTTGGGTGCATTTATAACATAAGAAAATGGCTCATCAAATACAGGATGGAAAAATTAGATATTGGGCTCCTAAATTACATCTTCTACCTGCTGCCTAGATTGTCTGAACACCAGCAAGGACTCGTACATGGCTTTGAGGAAAGATACACTATTGGATGAAAACCAGGTAGAGGTGACTAGCTGACATAGCAGGCACAGACACTAACACACAGCAAGTTCCCAACAGTGAGGGAATGGAAATGATTCATAAGCCATGTGACAGATTCACAGGATGGGTGTACATAAATTTTATGTATATAAACACACACACATGTACACACACACAGTTGCCTAATGGCTTCATATAATATTGCAAATTTTATTTCTCTTTGGTAAGTTCTTCCTTTAATTTTGATACAGACCTGAATTATATCAAGTTACAAAACAGCTTAGTCATTGCTATGGCTTGTCCCCTCCAAAGCTCATGTTGAAATCTAATTGTCATTGTGATAGTATTAAAAGGTGGCATCTTTAAGAGGTGATTAGGTCTTTGGGGTTCTTCCCTCAAAAGGGGGTTAATGCCATTATCTGGGAGTGAGTTAGTTATTAGGGAGTGGGCTCCTGACAAAAAGGATAAGTCTGGTCCTCTCTGTCTCTGTCTTTCATGATCACTTGCCTTTACATTTTCCACCATGGAATGATGCAAGGAGAAAGCTCTCACTGGCCAGCCACACAGATGCTGGCATCATGCCCTTGGACTTCCCAGCCTCCAGAACCATGAGCCAAATAAATCTCTTTTGCTTGTAAATTACCAAGTCTGTGGTATTCTGTTACAATAGCAGAAGATGGACTAAGATAGTCATATACGTGATGAATAAGATACTTATCAGTAAACAATCCACTTTTTCTCCCACAGGCTCTTACCTGTTTCTCCTTGCCAAGCACTAGCACTGCTGGTACAAGTTAGAATATTTAAATGTGATTCATGTGTTTATTCATATATTTTGCATAAAAAGGGTTTTTCCCAAAGCAACTATTCAAAAACCCTAAGGTAATCTTGAGGCCAAGAAAAAGGGAGAGAGGAAGGAAAGGCAGATGTGTTGCTATGGCAGCGAATCAGGGGCTGTGCAAGGCAAGATTGCACAGGCCACGATATGTAGAATCCCAGCATCAAGAGGCCTTCTTAGAGCAAATGGACAGTTGCCCACAGAGGGTGGGTAATGGGTTCTCTCACCCTTCTGGAAATTTTCCAAAAGACTTCCCAGAAAATGACCAATTGCCCTCTATTGTCATCCAACCTTGATATAAACATCAGGGGGAAAAAAGCTGTTGAGCAACATACACTAGAGAAAATTATTTTGCAAAGTCATAAAGTTAGTATCACAGTACAGTAGAACCAAATGGCATTGACATTGCTGTCCAAAACTCATATTATAGGCAATCCAGGGGGTGCTAGATAGTTCATTTGTACCATTGCTATGCACAGAGGACAAGAAGTAATTGAGAAGAAAAGGACTAAGGAATATAAAGTGAAGAAAACTTCTTTTAAAATTTTTTCCACTTGGGTCCTATTTTGGGTGTGCCAAGTCTGCTGAAAAAGCAGAAAGTACAATTTCAGGACAATACCTGTGGCAGATTGCATTTTCCAAAGATGGTTATAATGATACCTTCCATACCACCTGGTCTTCTACAATGTGACTTTGCCATTCCTGACATCCATGTCCCCTCTCCCTTGAATCTGGGTGGACTAGTGACTGCTTCACCCAGTTGGGAATGCTTCCACCATGTTTTGGAACACTTGCACTTGCCATGTAAGTAGTCCAGAGACACTGAGGCTCCCATGCTGGAGTGGCCATGTGTGGGCACTGTAGTCAACATCCCAGCTGATAGACAGTATCTGCTGCCAGCCATGTGAGTGCACCATCTTGCAGGTCCAACCCAGCTGATATCTGACTATATCCACATGAGAAACCTCAAACCAGAACTGCCCGGCTGAACCCTTCCCAAGTTCCTGACCCACTAAATCATGAGCAAAATTAAATGGTTATTTTAAACTGCTAAGTTTTGGGGTGATTTGTCATACCGCAACAGTAAAGGGAACAGTATCCAAATGAAACCATGAAATTACAAAATCTCAAACTCTTTTCTTCCCTCACATAATTATTTCTCTTTTATTATTTCTCTTTTTCTGGGAGAGACATCTGAAATCCACACTCTCTATGTGTGTGGATCACAGACAATGATGTTATGAGCTGACCGCTTTCAAAGGGCTGAAAAGGGAATGCTGGTGTGTGGTTAATTCCACCTCAAAGGCTGATTTGGCTCCACCTAGAACAAAGCTGAATCTCCAATTCAGAACTAGGGTGCAGAACTAGGGTGCAGCTTGAAAGTGGGAAGAAAAGAGGCAACTACCTACATCATGTGGTTTGAAAGGAAGTTACTTCCTTTCCTTCTTGCCAACTATCCCTTCCACCAATCTGTAAAGGGGTTTGTAATTCCACCATTAGAAATTTGCTCTTTGAGGTCAGGCAAGGTGGCTCATGCCTGTGATCCTGGCACTCGGGGAGGCCGGGGTGGGAGAATCACTTGAGGCCAGGAGTTTGAGACCAGCCTGAGCAAGAGTGAGACCCCGTCTCCACAAAAAAATAGAAAAATTAGCCAGGCATGGTGGTGTACACCTATAGTCCCACTTACTTGGAAGGTGGAGGTAGGAGGATTGCTCGAGCCCAGGAGGTTGAGGCTGCAGTGAGCTGTGATGATGCCACTGCACTCTAGCCTGGGAAAAGAGTGACACCCTGTCTCAAAAAAAAAAAAAAAAAAAGCATTAGCTCTTTGGGATTATTTGACTTTTCAAGGTAGTAGGAAAAAAAAATAAGAATAAATCTAACATTAAAGAGCTGCGTGTTAATTAGGAAGTAAGTCTGTCACAGAAGGTGTTCAATTGGACAATCACTTGTAGGGGAGGCAAACAGGGATAGGTTGGATCAGGTACTGGCAAACTTTGTCTGGAAATAATAAATATTTCAGCTTTGCTGGCGATGTGGTCTCAATTGCAACTGCTCAACTCGGCGGTTGTGGCGCGAAAGCAGCTATAGACAACATGTAAGTGAATGGGCATTGTATTCCATTGAAACTTTGTTTCCCGCAAATGAGTATCAAGCTGGATTTGGCCCAACTGCTGACCCTGGCTTGGATGATCTCCAACGTCTTTTCCAACCCTCAGATTCTTTGATAAGTTAACTTTCAAAATGTCAGCACCCTCACGAGTGGTCCTTTGACAGTTTGAACATTACCTTGGAATTGGTTTGCCACCCAGGCCCAAGATAACAGACACAATGGGCCCCAGGGATGGTTGGGGAGAAGTCAGTGTGCAAAGGAGGAAAAAGAGTTGCTGAAAATTCTGGTCCTGCTTGACCTTCAAAGTATAGATGTCCTAAAAACAGAGACAGTCTCTATGGGCACAGCTTCTGTTCCTGCCCATCTCCCCACTGCTCCCGCAGCCCCACAGATGCAGATCAGGAACAAGGAGAGTGCTGCTTGCTTCAACCACCCGGTATGTTAAAAAGAATGACATAAATGTGTGGTTACAGCTAGAGCAGAGGAAAGGTCAATTTCATAATCTCAGCGGTGAGGCAAATTGAAGGCCAAAACCCACTAATCCCTGGAGTAGGGGTCTTTATGCTTCATAGACTCACTCATTCATCCATTCAACAAGGAGAGCCTCCTCTCGAAGAGCCACTGAGATGGGCCCTGAGGACCCATGAAGGAGTAAGACAGGCTCTCAATGGATAAATATCAAGAAAAATATTGAGCACATCAGCATGTTTTTGCTCTGGCTTTTAAAAATTCTTTCCCTCTACTGCCTTCATTTTATGCCATTTCCAACTGAGTCCATTTCATAGGAATCATCCAAGGATAACTTGTGCATTTTAGGGAAAATAAAGAATTCAGGATAGAAGAGAGGCTTCACTGCAAAGATATTATCCATTGTCTGAAACTTGAAAGAGATTCTTGTTCCCAAAAGCCCCAGGCAATAGGAGGCTCTTCCCAAGTTGAGTGACCTGTTTTCTGCTGTCACTTCAAGTGCTACCGCCTGCAGACTCTGCCACATACTACAAACCCCCTGCCATGCAGCCACCCACCACCCTCCAAAGCCTTCAGTCATCCATCAGACCCCAGGAAATCAGTCCCAGGGGTGTCTCCATCATGGTATTCACCTTTTGTCTTCTCTCGTCCTGTTTCTCTGCTCCATGGGAAACCGTAGACTGAGCCATGCAAGCAGGCATCTGGGCGTTTGTGGGGTGCAGTGTGCCCATGTAGGGATGCACAGCCCGCTCCTGCATTCCGCCAGGACTGCCACGTAGAGCTCACAGAAGGCTGACATGTAGCAGACACGCAAAAAGTGTGGATTTGCAGCAAACGGTTTGACTCAGTACACTTAAATGTCTAAACGTATAGTGCAGAATTATAGCTATTTATTGCGGCAATTTTCGGTATCCCAGCAGTGATATTCAAACTATTTTATATCTAATAAGGCAAGGTCACCCACCGATCAGAATGAACTCAGCCTGGGCAGGGAATGGGGAAGGTGTAGTGAGGGACTGAAGTCCCCAAAGTGGACTGGAAGAGAGATTGGTTAAGTGTCATTTTCCCAGTGCATTGAGAAACACTTCAAAAGGGTAAAGGGTACAAAGTTGTTTTAAATCTCAGTGCCTTGCTGCCAACAGAACTCGTGAGCACAGGGATCTCAGGCTTAGTGTTCACGGCACAGCAGCCTTAGGCAAGACAGGACGTAGACTAAACGTGTCTTGGCCACTCCTTTATCTCACTCCCCTCCCTGCATGCTCACTCTTTCCTGGCCTTGGCCTCCTCGGCCCCGGGCGCTCGGCACAGGCATGCTGTTGCCTAGCCCAGGAGCCTCTATTGCCCCAAGAAGCATCCCATGCTCTTGACACACTCATCCTACGTGAAATGCCCCCGGCCCATTCCCATCCCCTCAGTTCCCTGCTGTCTGCTACGGTGAGAAATGCATCTGTGTTTAGTTGCTTACAGTTGAAAGAGGGTCTCTCCCAGCAGCACTGGGGTATTAAGAACTGCTGTGAATGCTCCCAAAACATAAGCTCTCAAGGGCTCATAGGGGTGGTTTTTGAAGGAGAAATGCTTCAAAGTGTGCTAAGTAGTAGAGAGAGAGGGTTAGTTCTATCTCTTGTGCTTAAAGTTGGCCCTGGCCCTCAGGAACACATTTTTATTGAACTCTGTGGGACTAGGTCAGATAAATATGGAGGGGCTGCTCTGGCCACGCCATGCCACCTGCTACTGCTCACCATGCAGCTGTCTTCCCCTACCTGGGCACCTGGCAGGTGAGAGCCGAGGCAAGAGGCTGGGGCCACATGACTCAGCCAGAACAAGTGTCTAAACTTCAGGACTTAGACCTGAGATGAAGGGAGCCCTACAGTATATGAAATGGGGTGGGGCAGGGGAAAAGGCTCCTGTCTCAAAATAGCCTCCTCCCAGCCCACCTCTATCAGATGCCCCAAATCCACTGGATCATACGAGCTTCTAAAGATTCTAGAATCAATGAGACTAAATACAGTGAGACTAAATAGATCCATTCATCTATTCATCATTCCCAAACATTTTAGGTCATCAGGAACATGCAAAACATCTACAATTTGTATCACACAAGAGTGATCAAAGGCCAGGCGCGCGGTGGCTCACCCCTGTAATCCTAGCACTCTGGGAGGCCAGGGTGGGAGGATCACTTGAGCTCAGGAGTTCAAGATCAGCCTGAGCAAGAGCGAGACCCCGTGTCTACTAAAAATAGAAAAAATTAGCCAGGTATGGTGGTGCATGCCTGTAGTCCCAGCTACTCAGGAGACAGAAACAGGAGAATCACTTGAGCCCAGGAGTTTGAGGTTACTGTGAGCTGAGCCGACACCACAGCACTCTAGCCCAGGTGACAGAGCAAGACTCCGTCTCAGAAAAAAAAAAAAAAAGAGTGATCATAAATACAGCTGATAGCCTGGGCATGATGAGTCACACCTGTAATCCCAGCACTGTGGGAGGCTGAGGCAGGAGGATTTCTTGAGCCAAGGAATTTGAGGTTGCTGTGAGCTATGATGATGCCACTGCACTCTAGACTGGGCAAGAGAGCGAGACCTCGTCTCAAAAGAAAAAAAAAAAACACCCGAGAGCCTCCCAGTCCCTGTCTATTACATCATCTTGCTGTTGTTTTCACCTGTCACCATTTGTTTACTTGTTTGCATATTTACTTGTCTCCTTTCTCCTCTTTCCTAACAAACTTCACAAGTGTTCATGAGTCTGATCTGGTTCACTGCTATAATCCCACTGCCTAGAACAGTGTCTGGCACAAAATGGAATTCCATGAATATTTGTTGAATGAATGAGAGTAAGATGATGGTGATGATGATGATGATAGCTAACACTGTGAGTAACTACTCTGTGTCAGGCACTGTTCTAGTCTATTTGCATATATTATTTTATTTACTCCTCACAACAATTCCATGAGGTAGGTGCATTATTATTCTCACTTACTCAGAAAAACTAAGACCAGAAATGTTAAGTAAATTTCCCAAGGTCACACAGCTGGTGAGAGGCAGGGCCAGATTTCAAACTGAGGCAGCCTGGCTCTGGGGCCCATGATCATAACCACCTCACTGCACCGCTCTGCAGAGATGAGTAACCCCTGGTCTATTAAAGAACATTCTCCTGGGAAATATGAAACACGACGATGAGTAGCTAAACCCCGAGGTAGGATGTGACAGATGCCAGGAGAAAGCATAGACCAAGTGACAGGTTAGTTCAGGGAACAGCAAGAACACTCCTGCTGAGTGAGAGAACAGGGTTGGGGTGTCCTTGAGGTATGGGAAGGACCAATAGGAAAAGATGGGAAAGAAAGGCATCCCAGGAAAAGGAATTGTATGACAAAAGACATGCAGGTAGAAAAAATAAGGCCACATCCAGAGGATGGGGTCAGTAAGGCAGGGAGACCCAGTGTGGCTAGAGCCCAGGACATGCAGGGGCCTGAGGGCTAATCGGTGGGACTGAGGCTGGGAGAGCGGATGAAGGGAGGGCAAGACGTGCTCCAGGTGGAGGGGCTGGAGTCCACAGAGGATGGGCCACAGGGTGAAGCACAATCCAATGCTTCTGAAATGCAGCAGGTCACCCCTCTTCTAGGGTGGTGACCAGCAGTAATGGTGCCACTAAGACACAGGGGACTCGGGAGGCGGGCGGATTGGACGAGGACGAGGAATGTAACTGTCAAAAGTCTAAAGTAGAGGGTGTGGGCGAGTCAGCTGGACGTGACGGAAGGACCAACTGACCTCCATGGCCTGATGAGCTAGAAGCCACCTGGAGAGGAAGAGACGGGCCACTGAGTTGGGCATGAATTGGGCTCGAAAACACACCTAATTGACTTTACAACTTCACGCTGGACTGTCCCTGTTAACCGATGGCTGTTTAAGTTCTGAACCTCAGACCTTTCTGCTGAGGCTTCTCCTTGCTCTCCTCCCCGTTCAGGAAGTTGCTCCCTCCAAACCCCATCGTCTCTGTGCTTCTCACACCTTTGGGTTTTCTGCTGAATTTAAACAAAACATAGAGATTATCTGCTGATGGTCTGTGGCGGTGTTTAAAACGCCCTGAGACAAACTTCAGAAGAGGAGCACACCCTTCTAATCCCCACTGCAGAATTTTCCTAAGAAAAAAGGGAGCAGATGAGCCACGATTCTGGACTGAACAAGTAAAAAGATGCTTTCCCACGGCAGCTGTTTTGCTGCCGGCAATTAGGGAAATCTGATTTCCAGAGAAGGAAGTACACCTCGCTCCCCAAGGCCACTAGGAACAGTGCGGGACACTCAGATGTCCCCAGCCGCAGGAAAGTGAGCTGTCCGATGAGTCAGTGTGCATTACTGAATACCTACGCTGTGCCCACTTGTGTCCTTGTCTCCCAGAACTCAGAACCGTGCATCAATCATAACATACGGCACACGGGCCTTGTGCGAGTTGGGATCCTTGCACTTGCATAGGGTGAGCACCTCAAACTGGCTCAAGAGCACACGTTGGTTCAAGTAACAGAAAAGCAGAAAGAAAATCTCTTTGCAAAGATTCTGCAAAGCATGACCGGACCCGGCTGCTCAAACGAGGACATCACTTCTTTGTTTCTCCAACTCCTGGCTCTGCCCCTTTTTGCTGACTGCAACCTTACATAGTGCTGGGCTCCCATGAGGTAGCGAAAGCGCCCCACCCCCAGCAGTTTGAGGCTTGGTTCCCACCTGCTTAGCAGGCCGAGCAGAGCGTGCCTCCTTTCCAAGAGCTACCACCCTGAGCTGAGATTGGGTGCAATTGACTTGGTTTGCATCACGAGTCCATTCCTAAGCCCATTTCTTTAGTCAGAGAAAAAGAATGCCCTGAGAGGATGGGTTTGGACCCTGGAAGAGCAGCTCAACCCTCAGCAGAGACAGCTCGCCAAGGGGAAGGCCAGATGGGTGCTGGGCAGGCAAAAGCAGCAGAGGGGCTCTGCAGAGCCCCAGGGGTGCACACAAGCCCCATGGGCTTATCGAGGGGTTATCTTTGATCTGCGAGACATGACTGTGAAGGAGCTAGCTTGAATTAAGTCACGACCAGCAAAAACAAAAAAAGGATTATGATAAATAATGAAGTACAGAAGGAGGGGATTCTAGGCTAAAGGACAAGCACGTGAAAACACAAAGGCATGAACATCTTCTGGGCATCGAGGGAAATCCACTTAGCCTGGAACAGTGATGGCACAGAAGTGTAGTAGACGGTGACAGTAGTGAGCTGAGTTGGGTGAAGGAGGTCTTTAAACACCTAGTTAGGGACATGGGGACACCTACGCTTCAAGCCAACTGCAGCCTGCAGGAACCAGGAGGTGTCCCCTGAGATTGTTTTTAACTAAAGGCAGCATGCTGTGGTGTATGAGTGCAGGGACTCTGGAGCCAGACTGCCTTGATTGAAATCCCAGCTCAGCCAGTTACTAGCTGTGTGAACCAGGGCAAGTTCCTTAACCTGTGTGTGCCTCTATTTCCTCACCTGCAAATGGGAGAACAGCACTATCTTCCTCATGGAGGTGTTGTGAGGATTGAACAAAACAGCTCATAAAGATCTGGGAATAAGGCCGGGCGCGGTGGCTCATGCCTGTAATCCTAGCACTCTGGGAGGCCGAGGCGGGCAGATCGCTCAAGGTCAGGAGTTCGAAACCAGCCTGAAAGAGCGAAACCTCGTCTCTACTATAAATAGAAAGAAATTAATTGGCCAACTAAAAATATATAGAAAAAATTAGCTGAGCATGGTGGCACGTGCCTGTAGTCCCAGCTACTTGGGAGGCTGAGGCAGGAGGATCACTTGAGCCCAGGAGTTTGAGGTTGCTGTGAGCTAGGCTGATGCCACGGCACTCACTCTAGCCCCGGCAACAGAGGGAGACTCTGTCTCAAAAAAAAAAAAAAAAAAAAAAAAGATCTGGGAATAGAGCCAGGCTCACAGTAAGCACTGCCGTCATTCACACCGATGGTGGCCCCGTCGTGGGCACCCGCACCAGCTCCCACCAGCTCCCACCTCTGTGTAGCCTACCACAGCTGCGATGGCATCGTCAGTGCCCATTCCCTAAGCATGGGTCCTCCCTCCAAGGCCACTGCTGGAACTAACTTTTTGAAACCTAATTAACTTAGCAGGCACAGATTCCGACTTCCTTCCTGTAGCTGATTAGAAGCTCTGTGTTCATGGGCAGGGAAAGATATGCCAAAGGATGTATTTTGGTTATTATTGGGTAGAAAGCCAACTTTTTCATCAGGTAACCCCAAAACATCATCTATCCAAATCATTCTTTTTGAGCCCATTAATTTCTCCAGGGAAGAATCTTCTAGTCTCCCTTTTGGGAAATACAAGTCTGACTGCTGGCGTGGCCTAGGAATAGGAGAGGTGAAAGGTGCTGGGGGTGTGGAGTGTCCCACCACTTAGCGTGCAGACTCCTCCCAGCCCTACGGCTCTCTGGATCCCCAGCTCCACCTCTGCCCTGCCCTGCCTCTCTGGTTCAATTTCCCCAGAAAATAAACCTCCTGTGATGTTGGGGGAATAAGGGTTACTTGACCAATTTTTCTGATGCAATTGGTCTGGAGAGCGGCTTGACTGTCCAGATTTTTCAAAAGCGTGCCAGGTGTTCTAATGTACAGCCAAGGCTAGGAACGATTGCCTTAAAGCAATGCTTGCCACATGTCCATTATTTGCCTACCACCTTGCTGAACAATTATTTACCTATCATTTTCTTCAAATGAAATCAGTTTTAACTTGAACTTATTTTGATAGGAGTCATATCATTAGTGTAAATGGAAAGCAAGTCTACCACTTATCAAGACCAACCTAAATTTAGAAAAGAATAAAGAAATCTCCTACTCACTCCCTTCACCCTGCTTTGCTTTACTTTATAACGCTTGTCAGCACCTGAAATATTGCGTATTTTATTCTCCCTTGGAATGTAAGCTCCATGAGAACAGGGACTCCTATCAATTTGTCTGCAGTAAGGTCTCAGTAGCCATTGCTAAATGAAAGAATAAACAAAGGAAACCACAAATAAATAAATGAAAACTATATATGGTTATTAAATTCCAACTAGATAGGGCTACTTGTTGATGACTCGAAGGCTGAAGACTGCTCTGTCCCTTAATAAATTAGAGGATGTTAAAGACCATATAGCTCTAAACTGACTTTGCCCTTGACTATTCAATGGACTGAAAAAGAACTGGACGTCCATGCGTTTGTCGCTGATTTGTCAGCACCCAGACACCTAGTGTCTGGCACCTTGTAGGAGCTCAAGAATATTTTTGAATGCAGGAAGGAAGTCAGTCATTGCTCGTTGATGGAATCTAAAAATCACCCGTGCCCCCATCTCACTCTCCAGGAGATATCGTGTCAAAGCATCTTGACAGACAGTCCTGAGGGCCAGAAAGCGCCCCCTTCCTTGTCTGCAGCCAGTGTACCCCTGTGGACAGCTTCCTCAGTCCTCAGCTATATGCATATTAAGGAGGGCCAAACCATCTTTCTCATCCTTCCCATTGGCAGACTTCTCTCCATGGAGGTTTAAAACCCCATGAAGCATGTTTGATTGTGATTTTCTTTTTTAACCCCAACTACCCCAAAGACCCCAATGGGGTTCAAGTGCATAGGACCCAAGGCTAGTGAGACATCCATATCAAATGCTGGCCTTCTTATAGTGAATCCAGGTCACTGTGGTTTATGTAACCAAGGTAACCACAATTATTCGGTCCACTCATCCCCAGGTCAAAGTCACTGAGGGCTGTGATTCAAGATTTAGCCATTCATGCATAACAAGTGTTTCGAAAGACGGCTCTCTTGCTCTCATCTGTCAGTCACACAGGAAGTTGGGAACCAGCACATGGCTTATGTAGGCACCTTTACTTAACAGCACTCCTCCCCTACATCCCACTGGATTACCCATCCCACATGGGAGAGGGAACTGCAGTAAACTATTTAAAGGCCATCTCTGGGGGGTACTCTTCTCCACAAACGACCCCTCCTCTCCGCTGAGCAGCCTCTCCTGGTTCAGCAGCAAGTTGCTCTATCCACTCGGTATGGCTCCTCCTCCCCAGGCTGAACGCACCAAACCGAGGCCCGTGAAAGTGGAATGGAGAGAGGTAGGGAGGGCAAGAGGAACCAAGAGGAATGGAGAGGTGTTATGTGTGAGCAAAGGAAACTGCTTGTAGCTTTCCTGTATTTTGAGGGGAATGCATATGATCTGAAACCAAACGCTGGCAAACAGGAAAAGAAAAAGCAGTTATATTAGGCAGTTTCCTGCAACATTGTTAGTGAAGGTCACAACGGCTCTGTTTGACACCAAGTGGAATCCAGCATTGCAAAAGCTCAGAACACAACAGCTAACACTCATATAGTGCTATGTGCCAGGCATCGTTCTAAGAACTTTACATACTTTTAAAATTGTTCTTTACTCCCAAATACTTCAGTGAGCATTTCTTTCAAAAGGGGACATTCTCTTACATAACCACAGTACTGCAGTAGTTAAAATAAAAAAATTAACAAAGTCATAGTATTATTGCTTAATCATCTCCTGACCTTAATCAGATTTGGTCACCCACGACAGTCAGTGAAAGCAATCCTGGATCACGCCTTACATTTAGTTGTCATGTCTCTCGTCTCCTTTAATGTTCCTGGAGCTTTATCCTTCAGAATGCCGACTTTCTTAAGGAATACAGGCCAGTTATTTAGTACAATGTCCCCCAGCTCAGGTTTGTCTGATGTTTTCTCAGGATTGGATTTAGGTTACGTATTTTTTGTCAAGAATCCAACAGAAGGGATGCTGCGTCCTCAGTGTATCCCATTAGAACACACAGGTCCATTGACTTCACATACTTTAAACCATTTGCACCTCACAACCACCCAAGTAGGTATTATTGTTATTGTTATTGTTACTACTCTCTGTTGTGGTCTGAACGTTTGTATCACCCCAAAATTCGTACACTGAAATCTAACCCTCAAGGAGATGGTCTTAGGAGGTGGGGCATTTGGGAGGTGACTAGGTCATAGAGGCAGAGCCCTCATGAATGGGATTGTGCCCTTATAAAAGAGACTCCAGAGAGTGCCCTCACCCGCTCCACCATGCGGGTGAGGACAGAGTAAGAGGGCTCTGTCTATGAACCAGGAAATGGGCCCTCACTGCTGCTGCACCCTGATCTTGGACTTCCAGCCTCCAGATCTATGAGAAATAAATTTCTGTTGTTTATAAACTATCCAGTCTATGGTGTTTTTTTGTAGCAGTCCAAATGGACTGGACATTCCCATTGTACAGAAGATGACACTGAGGTGTAGAAATGTTGAGTAACCTTATTAATAGGTAAAGAGGCAAATTGTGAAAGTTGGGATTTCCATTCAGCCAACGGGACTCCAGGTTTTATGCTCTTAACCACTTAGTTTATGCTGCCTTTCAAGAGGGTTCTCATGTCAGCCATTTGATCTATGAGGTGGAATGGATATGGATGACATGTCATCACTACTTTAGAAAAAGTCCCTTAATAATGTGTCAAGTGTAGTACCTTACGTGTGTTATTTTATTTAATCCTCACAACGACGCTTTGATGGAGGTGCTGTTATTATACCCCCTCTAGGGCTGGTGGCCAGGCCACATAGATAGAGATAGGAACTGGGCTTGCAGCTCAGGTCTGGCTGATCTCAGAACCTAAACGCCTCAACTCTGTGTATTCTTGGCTTTCAACACACATTCTCCATTGCTTCACAAAGAGGAAGGGAGTAGCTCCTTGGATTTCATAATCACTGATTACAGTCCTAAGAGTTCCCTGGTGCTGGTATTTGGTCTTCACAATACATTGAAATTGTCTGATCCTCTCTTGCAGGGGAGCCAGAGTAGGCCTAGCTCCTCTTTTACTGAAGCTGCCTGGGCTGGCAGGTCCACTGGTGTTCAGAGAGCTGTCTTTCCATTTATGCAGTTCTGTAATTTCTTTTAACAATGATGTGATCATAGCTCACTGTATCCTCAAATTCCTAGGCTCAAGCTATCCTCCCACCTCAGCCTCACAAGTAGCTAGGACTATAGGCATGCACCACCATGCCTGGCTAATTTTTTTTTTTTAACTTTTTGTAGAGATGGGGTCTCACTATGTTGCCCAGGCTGGCCTACAACCCCTGGCCTCAAGTGATCCTTCCACTTGGCCTCCCAGAGTGCTGAGATTACAGGTGTGAGCCAGCCACCACACCCTGCCTAGTCCCACTTATTCTTTTTGATGCTATTATAAATGGAATTGTTAGTGAATACAAAACGGTTGTTTTTTGTACATTGATCCTGTAAGCTGAAACTTTGCTGAACTCATTTATTACTCCCATTTTTGTTAGATTTCTTAAGATTTTCTGTATATAAATCGTATCATCTAAAAATAGAGATAATTTTACCTTTTCCTTTCCAATCTGGATGCCCTTTATTTCTAAATTTTAGATTTTTATTTATTTATTTTTGCCTAATTGCCCTCATTAGAACCTCTAGGACAACATCAAATAGGAGTGGCAAGACTGGATGTCCTTGTCTTGTTCCTGGTCTTTGGGGGAATGCAGTCAGTTTTTCACCATTAAGTATGATGTTAGTTGATTTCTAGATGCATACCAACCTTGCATTCCTGGGATAAGTCCACTTGGTCATAGTGAGTTATCTTTAATAAAGAAGTAAGTGTCCATGAACCCAACACCCTAACAAAAGCTATGAGCCTGACAATAAGGCACATCTAACCACACCCACCCCATCTCCCTATCCCCACCAACCTGATAAACCATCATCCTAAATCCCATGTTCATCATTCCTTTGCATAACCTTTTTATAAAGTTGTATTGCATCTAAATGTATTCCAAAAATATTTGGTTTTAGTTTTTTTAAACTTTATATATATAAAGAGTATTATGCTTTTATTCCATTTAATATTTCACTGCTAAGATTTAAACATATTATATTGTGTTGATACAGTTGGTCCTTCTGATTGCTGTATATAATATTCCATTGCATGGCTATTAAGAAAGCCACATTAAAGCAAAATATTAATAGGTCCAAACTGAACTCCTAATGTCTCCTCCAAACCAGCTCCTCCTGCAGTCTTCCCCTCTCAGTTAGTGGCAGCTCCATTCTTCCAGTGACTTGGAGTCATCCTTGACTCTTCTTTCTCTCACACCCCACACTCCTTTTATAAGCAAGCCCTGCAAACCTGCCTTCACAGCATACTCAGAATCCAATCCCTTTTCACTGTCTCCATTGCTACCTCTATGGTCCCAATAGCCATTGTCTCTCACTTGGATTGTTGTAATCAACTCCTAACTGGTTTTTCTGCTTCTACCCTGCAGTCTCTTCTCAATCCAGTAGCCAGAGGGATCATGGTAAATGTCAGTGTCCTTATGTCACTCTTCTGCTCAATTCTCCATGGCTCCCTGTATTTGAATAAAAGCCCTTTTTTCCCCTGTGATTTTCAAGGCCCTAGGATGACCTTGCCTCAGGGCCTTTGCACCTGCTACTCCCTCCACTAGAATGAGCTTCATCCTGACATTCTCAAGGCTCATTCCTGCACTTCCTGCGGATGTCACCTTCTTGTTGAAGCTTTCCTTCCCATCTAAAATTTCTCACCACCACAACCCTGCAAATTTCCCGTCCTTGCTTATATTTCTTTGCTCCTTAGCACTTACTACTATTTAATCATATATATATACATATATATATCTTACTTTGTCTTGCTTATTATTTCTCTTCCACTCGCTGGAATATAAGCTCAATGAGGGAAAGCATTTTTGTTGGTTTTGTTCACTGCTGTATCCCAGGCACTTTATAAAGCACGTAATAGGCTGGGCGCAGTGGCTCACGCCTGTAATCCTCGCACCCTGGGAGGCCGAGGCGGGAGGATTGCTCAAGGTCAGGAGTTCGAGACCAGCCTGAGCAAGAGTAAGATCCTGTCTCTACTAAAAATAGAAAGAAATTAATTGGCCAACTAAAAATATATAGAAAAAATTAGCTGGGCATGGTGGCGCATGCCTGTAGTCCCAGCTACTTAGGAGGCTGAGGCAGAAGGATCGCTTGAGCCCAGGAGTTTGTGGTTGCTGTGAG
>CAUYRT010024943.1:0-21996 GCA_963574885.1 Lepilemur ruficaudatus
AAAAATAATTCTTCACTTTGTATGGAACCAGAAAAGACCTCGTATAGCCAAAGCAATCTTAAGCAAAAAGAACAAACTGGGAGGCATCAGTCTTCCTGACTTCAAGTTGTACTATAAAGCAATAATAATCAAATCAGTTTGGTGTTGGCACAAGAACAGAAGCATTGATCTTTGGAACAGGACTGAGCATCTAGAAATGAAACCATCTGCATATGGTAACCTAATCTTTAATAAACCAGACAAAAATATACATTGGGGAAAAGAATCTCTTTTCAATAAATGGTGCTGGAAAAACTGGATAGCTACATGCAGAAAAATGAAACTGGGTCCCTACCTCTCACCTCTCACAAAAATACACTCAAGATGGTTGACACCCAACCTCTTGACTTTATATCTTAATGACAATCTAGTAAATAGCCTTATACTAGGAGGGCTTCTGAAAAATAAAATTTAAATTGTTCTTGTTATGAATGTGTCTAATATTGATTAACAAGACATACATGTCACACACACAAGGAAACACATACATATCACTTACTACAGGTTCCATGCAAAGCTAAGTAAGTATGTCCTATTTATTGACTAAAAAATTAAAGAAGCTAGAGGGCATTGAGATTAGCATTAATTTAGATGGCTAAATTAAATTAATTTTGACATGCAAAACTTGTAGAAAAAATATAAAATAAGAGTTGGTGCTTTGGAAAAATTAATGTGAGTGACTTTTATCTCAAATTTATTTAAATCTTTAGAAAAAAACAAATTACTCTTTATATATATAATCTCATTTTTCTTATTTAAAAAAAATCTCTTATTTTTTTTCTACAGAGCTATTAATCATATTTTACTAACCCAAAAACCTAATCTTTGCTCCAAGTTAGCCCACTAGTAAGAGGGAGCGATACAAATGTCTTTAATTCTAATCCTCTGTTATTTTACTCTGCACCATATGGAGACACAACCTGCTGACAGTACTTTTGTTATACTAAAAATTTCTCTTGGTTGGGGGATTTAAAAATTCTCTAAATAACAATTTTCTTTTTAAAAAATAATTTCCACATTTTACTTACTTATTTTTTTAACTTTTATTTTTAGGTGACAAATGTAAGTATTTTATGGGATACACTGTAATGTTTTGATATATATATATGTATATATAGTGGAATGATTATACAAAGCTAGTTAATGTATCTGTCACTTCACATTTCATCAAATTAATCACAACCAAGAAAAAATAGCCTATAGCAGGTGCTCTGGAGGTGCACCTGGTGGTGGATAAATAAGATTTATTGAGAAAATTTCAGTATCACCTGCAGTCCACTCCCCTGAGATAATCACTGTCAACATTTTGGTATGTGCATGCTCCCATTTTCTTTCCTGTGCATGATTTGTATATTGTTCTTTCCACAAAAATGGTATTAAACTTTATATACTGCTTTGTGTCTTACTATTTCATATAGAAATATCTTCTTAACATAGTCTCACATGTATTAGTTTCCTCGAGCTGCTGTAACAAATTACTACAAATTTGTTGGCTTAAAACAACAAAAATTTATTCTTCTCACAATTTTGGAGGCCAGAAGTCTGAAATCAAAGTGTCAGCAGAGCCACCTTCCTCTGAAGGCTCCAGGCAAGAATCCTTCCTTGCTTCTTACAGCTTCTGTTGGCTGTTGGCACCCCTTGGCTTGCAGTGGCATCACTCTGGTCTCTGCCTCAATCTTTATGCAGCCTTCTCTGTGGCTCTGTCTCAAATCTCCCTCTGCCTTTGTCTTACAAGGACACTTATCATTGGGGTTTAGGGACCATCCTAAATCCAGGATGATCTTATCTGGAGATCCTTAACTTAATCACACCTTCACGATCCTTTTTCCAAATAAGACCAAATCCATAGGCTTTGGGTGGACATATATTTTAGAGGAGCAACATTCAACCCATTACATCATGTCCATAAATATTCTATGGTAGATATTAAAGAAGACATAGGAGGGGTGTGAGGAAAGGCTTGCAGCAGAGAGAGCTTCCTTAGCATTTTGAGCAACTTTGATACCCAAAGCTTTCTAAGGAACTCCACGTTTTCTTATGCCCTTTTATAGGCAGGGATTTTAAAGCCGTCGGGGAACCCTAAGACCTCAACCCTAAGCTACTCTGGCTGGGACCAAGTCTGTTTTGCACACCCAGTGACCAGCACAGTTGTGGCTCATGGTTGAGTGTCCAGCAGATACTTGCTGTATGAGGAGGGAAATTCCACTGGGTACACGTGAGGAGACCTGTGCGATTTTGAAACGCTGAATAGGAGGAACTATGGGGTGAGGTGTGGTTGTTTAGGACTGAAACAAGCCCAAAGATGGTAGTGTAGCTGTTTTCTGAGCAGGGCAGTTTGTGTTCTTAGAGGGCAGAAGAACTCAAAATGGGATTCAGTTATCTCTGAAGAATATTCAGAGACTAAAGGAAGAATTTGATTATGAACATCATTTAAGATAGGAAAATAATACTAAAAGATCACTAATAATTAATTCCCTTGCAGTAGGACAGACATCAGCCAGTGTGCCTTAGATGATGACTCAAGAACAGCCAAACCCTTAGATACCTTTTTTACTTGTGGTTACAAACAAATGGGTTTCTGTACTGGAATTTAAGTCAAATGTAATACCCAGATAACTTTCCATTGTATTTTAATTCTGGTTTTCACAATGCCTTTGGAAAATACAGTAAAGAGCTGTTATAAAAGGAGGAAATCGTCATATTTATTCAACATAATGCTGTGTATACTTAGTATAACTCCTTTCATAGAGAAGCAGACTTGGGGAGTCTTCATAGTGCTAGCGTTCATGTAGAACAGCACGTCAGAGACACCCCATTGTGGTGTTTTATTTTGATGGAGAGAAAGGATTAGGAAATGTGTCCTCATCTGACACAGTGATGCGACCCACAGACTGATGACAATTCCTACAATCTTTCCTTCATGACTACCCTCAGGGGCTCTGAGCCCACTGCAATCTGAGGCTTTTATTCATCTTTTGTTTCATATTCTGACGTGCAGCAGAGTGCCCGTCTTGTAGTAAATGCTTGCTAATGACTGCATCAATGAATGATAAATGTATAAATTCACCAACAAATTCTAGTCCTTTTCTTGCATTTTGCTAATACCAATGCTCCAAAACCTATTAGACATATAGAAATACTGCTTCAAATATACTATGACCTATGAATGTCTACCACAAGCTAGCCACGTGGCCGTGGCCAAGTCATTTTACCTATCAAATCCTTAGTTTTCTCAACTAATGAAAGAATTGGTCGAAAACGCTGTCAAGAGTCTAACGAGATTGTCTAAAAAAGCTCGGAAGAGGCTGATGACAACATTCTCTCACTCCTGTTTGGATTTACATTTGAAGGGATTTTAACTACCATATCCCTTGCTCATAATCCCTAGCCCTTCTTTTCAAGCTTCTCCCAGCACTGGTTTAAAGAACGTGATTTTTTTTTTCTTAAGACACTTAGTAAAAACACTGTGTTCCTTCCTAATTTATAAGAAAGCACTTGAGAGAGTCTTGTCTTGCAGTGCGTGAGTTATGAGGCCACCGTGCAGCCTGCTCTTTCTTCCTTTGCTAAAATGAATTCCATTTTCTCCTTTTCAGGCTGTAATATATCTTCTTTCTTGTATGTCAAATTAATCTTTCTGCTTAAACTTATGACCACCAAGAGGAAACTTAACTTGTTGTGGTAAAGAATTTGCTGGACTACACAGAGCATATGTTTTCCTTGACATTCTATTCTGCTGCAGGCTTGAGAGTGCTGATCACTTAGAACCAACAGAACAACAAACCACCACCTCTGTTTTAGGGACTTGTCATTGAGAGTAGCAGTTCTGATTCTCATTTCACAGAGAAAAATTCCAGTTGACTGAATGGTCTTACTTACGGAGGGTTACCATATATACCAAATGTTGTAAAATGTGGTTTAATATGTTTGAAGTAGCTATACTATATGCATACTGGATTTTTTCTTTTTTTTAAAAAAAAGCTGTATTATAGAGCACAGTGAAAACCAGCTAGTGGTCTGGCTTTTGTTAAACCTTATTTAATGTATTCCTATTTGAAAGCTTTGCCACCACCCACCTCTTTCTTTTTACTTTAAAATTCTGCCTTAGCCATTTATCCTTTAGAAGATTTCAAAGATATGAAGCATATCTTATCTGAGAAAGAGTTTGTTTTTCTACTTTTATTTTTTTCAATCCTGTAAGTGAATACATCACTCAGTAAAGATGGAAATGGCAGTGCTGGAGTTTCCACGTTTGTCCTCCAAACCCCATGTGGAAATTTGATCCTCAGTGTTGGAGGTGGGGCCTGGTGGGAGGTGTTTGGGTCACAGGCTGCATCCCTCATGAGTGGATTAATGCCCAGTGTGCGGGCAGGGTTCTCATTTTATTAGTTCCCATGAAAGCTGGGGGTTACACAAAGAGCCCGGCACCTGCCTACCCTGTCCCGCTTCCTCTCTCACCGCGCCGTCTCTGCGCAGGCAGGCTCCCCTTCTCCTTGCACCGTGAGTGGGAGCGGCCTGAAGCCCCCACCAGAAGCAGATGCTGGCACCATGCTTCTTGCACAGCCTGCAGAACCACAAGCAAAAAACCCTCTTTTCCTTATAAATCACCCAGCCTCAGGTACTCCCTTGTAGCAACACTAAATGACTGAGACAAGCAGAGAAATATGAAAAAAAAAAGACAAGTTTTCCTTTGGTGTCCCACTCTACCTGCAACCTGTCCCACAGTCAGCACTTTGATGCACAAACTTTCAATGCATTCTTTAATTTACATTAAAAAATACACACACACCTCTAATCTGTTTTTGTTTTCTTTTTCTAACTATATATGGTTTACCCTACACTTACTTCCTCAACTTATGCTCGTCACTTCAATATTTATACCCTGGAAATGATTCCATGCCAGAAATGTAGATCTATCTCATTCGCTTTAACCATTCAGCAGCACTCTCTGGAACGAATGGACAAATGTATCATAGGAAACGTACCCATTTTCCTGTTGGTATATGTTTAGCCCCCAGTATTTTGCTATAAAACATGCACCCATCTTTGCATATGCATGTTTGTGCACATTCACAAGCATTTTTTTCTTTTTTAATTTTACTTTTAATTGACAAATAATAATTGTATATATTTACAGAGTACAATGTGGTATTTTGATATATACAAGTATTTCACCTGAGCATTTTTGTTCTTGTTTTTGATAGACACAACCAAATTACATTCCAAAAGCCATGCTAATTTATATTCTTATCATTAGTATATTAGAATGCCAGATATCTGCCACCACCAGATATTATTAATCTTTTAAAGTTTTGTCAATCTAGTGAGGAAAAAGTATTATCTCATTGTGTTTCAAATTGCATTTGAGATTAGTAGTGACATTGATATTTTCATATGCTTATAAGACATTTTTATTTTCTTTTCTGGAAATTACCTATTTATCACTTTTATCTATTTTTCTTTTGGGTTATTTATTTTTCATATATACATATCTGAATTGTGTTCTTTTAGTTCATTGGCTTTTAATTTTGTTCATAATATCTTTTGAGATATAATCAAAACTATCAGTTGTTTCCAAACTGAGGAATATTTTTTGTCTTATTTAAGACATTTTTTCTTCTCTGAAATTATTTTAAAATCCTCCTCTTAAATTTACTCATTAATTTATCTGGACTTTACTTTTGGTGTACAGTATGACGCAGATATCTAAATTTATTTTCCTCTAAACCATAGGTGGTTGTTAGCCCTTTTTGAACAGTTGATCTTTTCCTCACTGACTTAAAATGGCAAATTTATCAAATATGCTGCATATGTATATGAATCTGTTTCTTCACTTTCTACTGTTTTCTACTGATTTGTGGTCCATTAAAACAACACATGCACTTTTCACTGACATAATTTTAAGTATGCTCTTATTCTTTTTTCAAAATATTCTTTGCAACACTCATAGATTTTCTCTTTAGAAAACTTCAAGTCAAGCATACAAATTCCATTAAGAAAATCCTTTGAGGGGGTTCGACTGTAGTTAAATAAATAAGACTGCAGTTGACCCTTGAACAACATAGGTTTGAATTGCACATGTCCACTTACGTGCAGATATTTTCAATAGAAGTTACACCTTCTATTGAAAGGTGTGTGCCTGCCTCTCCTGCCTCCCCTCCCACCTCCTCCACCTCTCCCACCTCTGCCACCCCTAAGACAGCAAGACCAATCCTTCCTCTTCCTCCTCATCTTCAGCCCACTCAGTGTGAAGATGATGAAGACAAAGACCTTCATGATGACACATTTCCACTTAATGAATAGTAAATATATTTTCTCTTCCTTATAATTTGCTTAATAACATTTTTTTTCTAATTTACTTTATTGTAAGAATACAGCATATAATACATGTACAAAATATGTGTTAATTGACTGCTATGCTATTAGTAAGGCTTCCAGTCAACAGTAGGCTATTACTAGTTGAGTTTTGGAGGAGTTAAAAGTTACATGTGGATTTTTGGCTGCACAGGTAATTGGTGCCCCTAACTTTCAGGTTGTTCAAGGGTCAACTGTTTTTTGAAAATTTTCGATGTCTTTACAAAATTCAATAAATTGTATGTATTTTATATTACACATTACTTTTTAAATTAAAGCTTTATATTGTTCTTCAAAAAGATCTTACATATTTCTTAAGTTTTTTCTAGGTATTTTATAGATTTATTTTGTTTTCCTTGTTAGAAAATTGTTTATTACATGTTTATATTGGTTATACTAATGTATAGAAAGTTATTGATTTTTATTATAAAATTACAAAAATCTTTTATTGGTTTTAATAGATTTTTAGATTATTTTAGGCAATAATGACAATTTACTGATATTTTTCCAATATGGATATAATTTTTTAAGTCTTGATATGTTAGCTAATACCTGGGAATTATGTTAAGAACTAGGTACACAAGTAGACTGTCTTGTTCTGTACTTGACTGTAATGGTGATGCTTTTGATATTTGCCCATTGATTTTTATCTTTTATATGTTTTTCATAAAGATACTTTATTAATTTATAAAAAGTTTCTATCATCTAGCCAAGAAGTTTTGGTTTTTCCATTAGAAAGTGATGATTAATCTAACCAAATGATTTTTTTTAACATTTACCAAGATCATCATATTTTTTCTCCTTTAATCTCATAATATGGTAAATGGCATTAATAGATTCCACATTGTTGAGCTATCAGTTAAACTCTGGTTTGCCAAAATGTATTATTATTTCAAAATACAGCTATGTTTAATAGTTTATCATTTTATTTGGACTCTTATATCTACATTCATAAGCAGAGCTGATATATTTTTAATTTTATGCTATTTTTGTTTGGTTTTAGCACCAGTATTATTCTGGCCTTATGGTATGAGTTAGAAAATTCTCTATTTTTTTCTGCCTCTGGAATAAACTTAAATTACCTGAAATAATCTGTTTCTATCTGAACTGGATGGCCTATTTTAAAGGTGGAAGTTTTTTTTTTTACTTCCTCTCAGTTCTTCTCTGATTTTTATTCTATTTCTTCTTTCTATCATTTCTTGAGTAAATTTGATCTCATAATATGGTAATAAATATTTTCCTATGAAATAATTTCTTTGTTTTGGGGCCAATACCTAACTTTATTGAGGCTATAATGAGGGATTGAATAAGTAGACAGTTAACAACCCTTTAAACTCTGTTACTCCGTGATTGTATAACACTTGGCAGTTGGTAAAAATAGAACCCCAAAATACCAATATGTTTTCTATGCACAATAGTAGTAGTGATTCAGGATATATTAATGTCAATGGAGTCAGTTAAATGTCATTTTGTCTCACTGCTCTGTAACAGTAAAAACTCTTCATTTCTTTTCACATGTAACTTAAATAACATTTCTTGTACTTAAAACCCTATTTACCAAAAACAAAAACTTTTAATGCCACATTATGCAGCAAGGCAGTCATACATTTGAAGCTTGAATAAGATGGAGTTAGACAACATCCCAATAAATTTTGGGAACCACAAGCAATCCATATTTAGGATAATTAAAGCAAAAACTATAGTATTCAAAGAAGAAACTCACTCCATAACTCTTAAAGAAAAAAGATTAAAATTGACTCTCAATGAATTAGCATTATTTTTTCTAGAGTGCAGAATCTTTCCTCAACCAGAAAGCCTGGTCTCACTACTTGCCATGCTTAGTTTCCAGGTTCCTATAGTATATGTTTTCTAAACTGATGGAAAACTACTAATGAAATACAGCTCTCAAGAAATAGCTCTCTCTCCGCGGTTCAGTCATCCTCCGAAGCTCCATGTAAGTCTGGAAAATTCATGAATTATTTAAAATCTTCGACTAAAGCATCAGCTGATTTATAGGCATTGTTTATTGTAGCTATTTTCTCTCAAAATAAGGTCATTTTATAGATAGGATATGACTAATTTATGACTATAGGGGAGATGCAAATCATCCCACAGCAACTGTAGGGTGGAAAAGTTATGTGGTAAGAAAAAGGGAGGAAAAAGTCGAAGGTTAAGATTCAATTAAATGGGAATGAATAATTTGCTGTGAAAAACTTGATAGTTTTTCCGAGTTTATTCTGTTCCATTATTTCCTTCCCAATGTGACCAGGCGGTGTGGCGACTGCGTGTTAGCAGGGCTCAGACTGAGTGCACGTGTCCCGCCACGGCCAGGCAGAAGGGGACGGCGGGTGGGGCCAGAGAAGCCCCATTTATGGACATCCTGTCAGGATATGAGGAATCCTCACACGGACAACTTCTTTGAGTTGAAAGTTTATTTTTCTCTAAAGTAAATAAATGCTACTCCCAAGGAAATGCTATCCATGAAGTGACCTAATTAAATTGTTCATGGGCATCAACACTACAATTAAAAAATAATTACACTGAGGAAACAGACTCAGGGTGGGAAAGTCGTGACGCAGTTTTTGAGTTGGGCTGAGGGCACTGACGTGAAGGAGAAGGTATTGGAGAAGGTGAGCGCAGCCCAGGTGAGCTTTTCCTTTCTTTCTTCCTCTCTTTTTCTTTCCTTTCATCTTTCATTCATTAAACATGTATGCAACAGGAAGCCCTGTTAGTTACTGTTAATGGAGATACAAATATGAAAAAATACGGGCCATGGCTAGAGGAGATCACCATCTGGAAAAGAATTAAGGACATAATTACGCACTTTTGGCACCTACTATATTCCATGTGTTTTTTAGTTTTCTAGGGAGAACAAAAGCTCTGACCATATTCCTCTTAACTAGGCTGGACAAGCTTATTATCGTAGTACAATTTTCATAATGATTTGATACCAGAATTAGTAATCATCATAAAATTCCTCTCAAAGCTGTAATATGCACATATGTATTTATAAATACAGTTGGAATAATAGAACATATTGTGTTAATCACTATTTTGAATGAATAATTTATGTCCCACAAGTAGGTTGAAATAAATATTACTTTATATTGGGAGTCAAATCACCATTTTGACATAGATCGAACTTGAGATATTGTGGTCTCAGCTCATAATTATACATTCATATGACTCTAGTAGCTAAACATACTAATCATTTTTAAAAACACAATTTTATGTATGTGCAAACCATTCATCATTGCTGCATTGGTAAGACCCCATTCAATTCTCATAGCTATCCAATGAAGCAGGTTTTCTTATTTTCAGATAAGAAGACCAGGGTTTAACAAGGCCACATGTCTTTCTCAGGATCTCATAGCTAGTTAGTGGTGGAAATGGGATTTTAGTCCAAGTCTGACAACTGAAACTTTTCACTCAGCCACTTAACCTCCTGCAGAAGCTGCTAACAGGAAGTAGGGCAGAGGACACCACAGCTGACCAGGGGCCAAGCAGAGTGCTGGGAGAGTCTGCAGGAAGCAATGGGAAATGCAGTCAAGGGCGATCCATTGCAGTCTCACTTGTGGTCTGTTCTCCAGGCTCTCAGCACGTGCCCTCAGAGGCACAATGTTGGTAGAGAGATTTTACCATTCTGTTTCTGCGAGGGGTCTGGCCATCTGTCCTTCTGCTATGCTACTCAGCGACCCTTCTCCCTTTCTTTGGCTCTTGCCTATCTGTTTCTGGCATCCTGATGACATAAAGACTCCAGACAGATTCCAAATAACGTTTTTTGTTGTTGTTGTTGTTGCCTCAGATATAGTCTAAGACCCTAAAATCTCTGTGGTTGTATTTCTTTGTGTGTGCGTGAGGGAAGGATAAATCCAGTTTCAGCCAGTAGAGGCCACTAGTGAGCACATAACAGAAGCAAAAAATGCAATACAGAAAGATGCTCGTGAACACTATGACAGTGCTTATGGTTAATAACAGTACTGTGCACTTCACAGCTTGTCGAGAGAGTAGATAAACAATCACAAATAAATAGATACAGAGAAACTTTGGGAAGTGATGGATATGCCTGTAACCTTGATTGGAGTGATGATACCACAGGTGTTTGTCTGTGTTCAAACTCATCACACTATAAATGTTAAATATGTACAGTTTCTATCGCAGTTATAACTCCGTAAAGATGTTTTTTTAAAGGATGCTAATGAGAGAACCTGACTCTGGTTTCATTAAGCCAAATGAGCAGTTTATTGGGAGAATAATGTCCCTCCTTTTGGGTCCACAGGAAACTCAGAGGCAAGGGTGCGGAGTTTCTCTGCAGAGCACCACACTGATTTGACTCTGTTGCGGGCCACTCTGATACTTGGCTCTCTATTCTGAGTTGTAATTCCTGAAAGATAGAATCTGGCTGTCCCACTTATAGAGCTGTGTCCAGAGGGCATGGCCACCAGGGTATACCTGTATATACTGGGGCCATTCCCCAGAAAGGAGGCATTTGTTTTGAGTTAGAAAGATGCTCCAAAGTGAGGCTTAACACATGCACCTTCTCCATCATCTTTTCACTAGCTTTTTGGTAAAATTTGCTCCTATTTGTTCAATGTTTAAGAAGAAAAACTTGTTTCTCAGCAGGTTTCTAGTTTATTTCTGATTTGGGGGGGTCTTCGAAAGACAAAAAGATAGCTAAATCTGGGAAGCAAGGCATTTAGGTGATTTGATACATGTCTCCTTTTTTTGATTCATGGAATAGTGTCCATGGATGCTATTTTCATCTCTCTACTTTTCCAGATTGACAGATAATCTTACAGTCTATAAAACGGAAGAGTTCACATTTATTTGGGGACTGACATCTGAGCCATGTAGCCCACTAAGTAGGTTACGCAGGACTTTCAGACTGAATAAATATTCACCATGACATTTCAAAGGACTGAAAAAATTCTTTCTCTCATTCAAGGGAAGACCCTTCTCCAATGCACTGGCACACCTCTGAGAAACTCCAGCAGTTTGCATACTTGGATTCATTCAGCACACATTTATTCAGCACCTATGCTGCACCTGGCATTGGGCTAGATGTTGGCAGTACAACAAAGAATAAGAGAGTCCTAAACACAGAGACCTCATAGCCTAATAGAAAAGACCAACACACAAGCAGATAAGGATGACACAGAGGCAAATGCATTACAAAGGGAATGCAGGGTAGTGACTTCCAGAATGAAAGGCAGGAAGAGCTCCATGGACACTCTTCCCAGGGAAACAATAACTGGTTAAAATTCTAAACAAGTATTTAAATTGTCTAGATATGGTTCATACAACCAATGGAGAAACACTTATTCAAGAAAATCCACTGAATTGCAGTGAGAACAGCGAGAGTCCAGCATTTGAGTCATGACCTGTTTTCCCCCTTTCCCATGTCAGCTCAGCAGGACAGAAGCTCTACTACAGGCAGGCAAGGCCAAGAGACAGCTTACACTCAAAGGCTACAGTTTCCCCCTGGGAGGAGCAGGCCACAGGCATCCTTGATCTCTCCCCCCAGCTACACGATAGAGAAACTTTATTCTGGGCAATCACAACCTAGAGGTCTGAGTCTCTACTTTCCACCCCCTCCCAACTTAAGAGTATGAAAGCTCTGCCCTAAGTACTGAGAATACTGGATCCCAATTTCCCTGTCCCAGGTCATTTGTAAGGTAGAGACTTCACATTGAGAGAGGTAAGCCAGTAAGACCAAGGGCTAACATTTCACCTAGCACCTCACTTCTAGATTGTGGATCTCACTATGGGAGGGGAGGGTCTCTGTCTCCTTACTCAGCCCCAGAGAAGACGTGCAGAGATTAAAATTAGAATTAAATTAGAAATAAATAACAAAAGAAAATGTGGTTAAATTCACAAATATATGGAAATTTAAAACCATACTTCTAAATAACCAAAGAGTCAAACAAACACCAACAAGAGAAATTAGAAAATACTTTGAGATGGTTGAAATGTAAACACAAACTATCAAAAGCATGTAGCTAAAGCATTTGTAGAGGGAAATCTACAGTTATAAATGCCTATATTCATAAAGAAGAAAGATCTTAAGTCAATAACCTAACTTCCGTCTTAAGATACAGAAGAAAAAGAAAGCAAAGTAAACCTAAGGCAAATGGTAGGAAGGAAATAAAGATTAAAGTGGAATTAAATATAGAGAATAGAAAAATAAATAAGTCAACAAACACATAATTAAAAGTTGGTTCTTTGAAAAAATAACAAAATTGAGAAACTTTTAACTAGACTGACTTTCTCCCAACTACTCCCACCCCCACGATGGAAGACTCAAATTACTAAATTCCGGAATGGAGGAGGAAACATAACTACAGACCTTATAGAAATCAAAAGGATTATAAGACTATATACTATGAGCAACTCTACACCCAAAATTTGATAACTTAGATGAAATGAACCAATTCCTGGACAGACACAAACAACTGAAAATGACTCAAGAAAAAATAGAAAATTTGAATAGACCTATAACAAGTAAAGAATTTGAATTAGTAATTAAAAATACCTCTCACAAAGAAAAGCCCAGGCCCAGACCACTTCACTAGTGAATTATACCAAACATTTAAAGAAAAATGCATTTTTCACAAACTCTTCAAAAAACTCATTGTATGAGGGCAAATTACTGATACCCAAACCAAAGACATCAAAAGGAAACTACAGACTAATATTTTTATGACCATAGCTGCAAAAATCTTGAACAAAATACTAGCAAATTGAATCTAACAACATATGTAAAGGATTATATACTGTGGCCTACTGATATTTATCCCAGGAATTCAAGGTTTATGTAATATACAAAAATAAACTAACATAATACACCACGTTAATAGAATAAAAAACAACAAAAAACCATGATCAGATTAATAGATGCAGAAGGTGTTGGGCAAAATCCAACAACCCGTCATGATAAAAAATACTAAATAAAATAAGACTAGAAGGACACTTCTTCCACCTGAGAAAGCACATCCACAGAAAAGCTACAACTAACAACATGCTTAGTGTCAAAAGACTAAATAGAGGCTTTCTCCCTGTGAGCAGCAACTAGACAAAGATGTTTGCTCTGGCCATTGTTATTCAATATTGTTTTGAAAGTTCTAACAAGGAGGATTAGGCAGGAAGAAGAAATACAAGACATCAAGATTGGAGGAAAGAAAAAATGATTTCAATTTGAAGGTATAATCTTACATATGGACTATCTTAAGAAATTCACCAAAAAACTATTAGAAATAATAAACTGAATGTTTATTTTGGTTTGGATGTTAAACCTTGCTTCTAAAAAGGAAAAAGTTCAGCATACAAGATCAGTATAGAATATTCAATTGCATTTCTATACCCTAGCAATAGACAATTTGAAAATAAATTTAAAGAAAATTCCATTTACAGTAACATCAAAAATAATAAAATTCTTAGGAGTAAATTTAACACAAGTATAAGTGAAAATTCAGCACTTGTACTCTGAAAACTAGAAAACATTATTGAAAGAAATTAAAGAAGTCCTAGATAATTGGAAAAGCATCCCATGTTTATAAATCAGAAGAGTGAGTTAATATTGATCTATAGGTTCAACATAATCGCTACCCAAATCCCAGCTGGTGTTATGTAAATGCAAAGATCTAAGAATAACCAAAACCATTTTTGAAAAAGAACAAACTGGAGGACGGATACTTCCTGAAATCAAATTTACTATAACCCTATAGTAATTACTATTATGATACTGATGAAAAGTATAGATGTACCAATCAATGGAACATAATTATGAGTTTATAGATAATGCCTTGCATTTATAGTCAATTGATTTTTGACAACGGTGCCAAGGCAATTCAATGGGGGAAGGAACAGTCTTTCAACAAATGCTATGGGAAAACTGAATATCCACATTAAAAAAAAAAATGAAGTTGAACTTCTTTTATACACCACGCAGAAAAATTAACTTAAAATGAATCAAGGACCTAACTAGAAGTGCTAAAACTATAAAATTCTTAGAAAAATAGTAGGAGTAAATTTTCATGACCTTGTGTTACGTAAAAGCTTTTATGATATGGCACCAAATGTATAAGCAACTAAAGAAAAAAAATAGATGAAATGGAGTTCATCAAAATTAAAAACATCTGTGCTACAAACAATATTATAAAGAACTGAAGATACAACCCATACAATGGGAGAAAATATTTATAAATTATATAATTATATAATGATAAAGACCATGCATGCAGAATATATGGTAAACACTTAATAAGTAAAAGTCAAATAACCCAATTAAAAAATTGGCAAAAGATCTGAATAGACATTTTTCCAAAGAAGATATACAAGTTGTCAATAGACAAATGAAAAAATGCTCAACTTCATTAGCCATTAGAGAAATGCAAATTAAAACTACATTGAGATAGCACTTCATGCCCACTTGGATGGCTATAATAAAAAACAAAACAAAATGTATAAAAAACCCAGAAAACAAGTGTTGAGGATGTGGAGAAATTGGAACCTCCTTACATTCCCATTGTTGGTGGGAATGTAAAATTGTGCAGCCAGTTTGGGCAAAAGTTTGGCTGTGTCCCAAAATGTTAAATATAAAGTTTCCATATGACTCAGTGATTCCATTCCTAGGTATATATGCAAGAAAAATGGAAATATAGGTCCTCAAAAAAGTTTTACATGAAAGATCATAACAGCATTACCCCTAAAAGCAAACAAATGGAAACAACCCAAATATCTATCAACTTAAGAATGAATAAACAAAATATGGCATATTTGTACAATGGAATATTATTTGTCCATAAAAAGGAATGAAAGACTGGTATATACTATAACATGTATGAATCCTGAAAACATCACACTGGGTGGAAGAAACCAGCCACCAAAGCCCGTGTGTGATAGGACTCCCTTCATACGAGACGTGTGGGGAAGGCAAATAACAGACACAGAAAGGACGTCAGTGGTTGCCTCAGGTTGGGAGAGTTGAGAGAAGAGGATTAACTAAAGTGGGTTTGGGGTTTTCTCTCGGGCTGATGAAAACGTTCTGAAATTAGATTGTGGTGATGGTTGCCCAATTCTGTGAATATAATAGAACCCATTGAATTTTACATTTAAGTGTGTGATTTTTTTTTTTTTTTTTTGGTATGTGAATCTTATCTAAAAAGGGTCTTTTTTGTAAAACAAGGACGTCAAGGTGCACAGAAAGGTGATAAAGCACACAGCCAAGGCTGGGCACAAATGTCAAAGCAAAGACGGCATCTTCAAGGAGAGAATAGCAGAGCTGCATACTAAAAAGTGAGCAGGAGTCAGCCTGGGTGAAGAAGGGATGCGAAGGGAGTTGTGGGCAGAGGGAACAGCAGGTGCAAAGCCAGAGATGCGAGTGGCACAGCATGTCTGGTGAACGGTGAGCTGGATATGCGCATGGTGTGGAGCCTGGGCACGTGGTGTGCGAAGAAGTGAAGTTGCAGGGCCAGAGAGGGACCAGATCATGAAGGGCTGATGCCAGGCAGAGGAGTTGGGACTTTTAGCCAGAAAGCACTGCCAAGATGTTAAATAACTTCAAGTAGCGAAATAGCATGATTGGATTTTTGAGATTTAGAATAGTCGCTTTCATAGCAGGACTAAAGCCAGTCAAGCAGGTAGGCAGGAAGACAGGTCAGGTGGGGAACGGGGCAGCAGTCCAGGAGGGGCTTGAATAAGGGCAGGACCCAGAGGTTTTCAAAGGTACGAGTGCTTCATGGAGCCTCAGGCCTCACTCTGGTTCATGCTGAGACCAACTCCTGACACCTGCAGTTCAGCCTAAACATTGGAATACTCAATTGTTACACTCAAATACAAAGAATGTTGTCCTGGAGATTTAGGGTTGGTAGATTCTGCTTTCAGATCTAGAGTTCATTGTTCCCCCAGATAAAGGATGTAGACCTGTTTATCCTCCATCTGTTATACAAGACACCCAGTTAGATGTGTGATATAATTTGTATTTGGCCCCTCCAAGTCTCATGTTGAAATTTGATACCCAGTGTTGAATGTGGGGCCTGGTGGGAAGTGTCTGGGTCATGAGGGGAGAGCCCTCGTGAGTAGCTTGGTGCCCTCCCTGCAATAATGGGTGAGCTCTCACTTTGTTAGTTCCCGTTAGAGCTGTTTGTTTAAAAGAGCCTGGTATCTCGTCCTCTCTCTTTGCTCCTTCTCTCACCATGTGACATGCCCGCTGCCCCTTTGTCTACCCCCTTGATTGGAAGCTCCCTGCAGCCCTCACCAGAAGCAGATGTTGGCACCATGCTTCTTGTACAGTCTGCAGAACTGTCAGCCAAATAAACACTTTCTTTATAAGTTACCGAGTCTCAGGCTTTCCTACAGAGCAATGCAAATGGACTAAGACACCATGTCATCCGAGATAAACTCACGGCCACCATGAAACCTACCAGGCTAATATGCAATTCATATTGCATACATCTAAGTCACAAATGGAAATTAATCAGTAAACTTTTCTGCCTCTGACCTGTTTATTCAATCATGTCAGATTCTATTGAGTTTGGTGAATATGAAGTGTGGGCTTCTTATATTCTGATTTTGAAAATATAAAGTATATTCTAAAAATATTCACTGTAAAGCAAGTCAGATACCAATTACAAACTGTACTGACCAAGGCATCAAGCCCAGTGAGCTGTCCTCAGGGGACAGAAGGGGCACACTTGGAGAATTGGATGCCACAGCAGGGGCCTCCAAAGTCAGACGGATGATCTGATTCCTATTAACTGGCTATTTGTGTTGCTTCAAAAATAGCTATTACCCCCAGAGGGGACAAAATTTTATTTGTGATTAACCTACAGTCATTTTAGTGGAACTACAGCAGGTGAAGAAAAACGTTATGCTAACTGCATGAATGTAGCACCTTCCCCTAATTTATGTTTTATTCAATCAGTCAATGATGTGTGTTAATTAATGACATGATCCTAGCTTTACAGAGTAGGTGGTACTTTCTAGAAAGCTAACAATAGGACAAGGACTAAATCTTGGAGGACAAGTGCCTAATAGGCAGTCTGGCCTTTCCTTAGGGGCCAGGAATCCCTAAGGATTGCCCAGATGGTCTAATTCCAGGGTTTCCCCACCTTGCACTATCTTGTCATGGGGAGTCACGGGGAGGCCCTACAGGACTGACACAGGCATTTTCTAAGGTATTTCACAGAGTTCAAACTTTATAAAATTGAGTCCCCACACGCCCCTTCATCCCATTCACCTTGTGAGGGCCAGTCCTTTTTCAAACCCAGTAACTATCACTTCCTTAGGGAAGTGTTTCTTGCCACTCCATGTTACTTTCCTATTGTGGTCACCAGGAGGAGGTGCCTCCCAGATCTCTGACTGTAGGGAGAGTAACAGACTCTGCTGATGCATCTCTCTGATGCCTCATTTCCCAACGGCTGCTCCCAGGCAATGAGAGAACACAGCAGGGGACACAGAAGGCCTCTGACCAGTGACGCTGGCTTGGGTGCTTCCTGAGGGGCACAGACCTGCTTTGTGATCTGATGACTCTCCTAGCTCCTGCTGCCTCTCTCTGCTTTTTTCCCAACAAATCTTTGGTGTCTGCCTCTTGGAGAACCTGGCCCAACACACCTGTTGTAAACCCTCATGGCACCATGTTCCTCCACCATGTCTTTAGCATCCATCTCAGTCTGTAATGGCATGTTTGTTTCTGGAATTATTTGACTGATGTCTGTTTCTCCTGCTAGGGTGATAGATCGGAGAGCAAAGACCATGTCTGTTCTGCTCCACATCATGTTCTGTATACGTTGCACAGGGCCTGGCATATACAGCTACTCAATAAACATTTTTCTCATGAAAAAAGAACTCAGAAATGAGTAAAATCAAATTAATTGTGACGGTTTATATGACAGAATGCTAAGGGATAGCATAAACAGTTTTGATCATTCCCTTGAGATAATCAGAGAGGGAATTTTTTTTCTCTGAATGAATAGTATGATAAGCATATTACAAAAAATATAATAAACAGATTTAGTCATATTCGAAGTTACTCTTTCAAAAGCAATTCGTTTTCCCTAGCCCTCCTTCCTTTATCATTGTCTCTCCTTTTCACTCTCTCTCATTCAAGTAGATCTGGGCTTGAACCCCACCTTGGCTACTCCCAGCTGTGTGACTTTTGCAAATTCTTAATCTATCTGAGAACTAATTCTTCATTTTTTAAAACTTGAGTTAGCAAAAATATAATTAGCAATTATAATAGTATCAAAATCACCAGTTATTACATAACGAATGTAAAATATTTATCACATGGCCTAGCATACAATTTTTATGCAATAAATGTTATTAGTACTTTTATTATCAACATTGTATTAATAGAATACCACCTACTTGTAGCCAGATTAGAATCACTTTTATAAAACTTTAAGCTTGTAATTATCTCATCTTTCATATATTCACAGGAAAGGGAAATTTTAGCCTGGAACTGATGAGTTGAGGGTTAGAACGTGTACTTACAAGGCAATGAAAGTATATGAGTTAGAAAATGAAGACGAAGCTTTTTTTGACCATTATATCTTCCAGAAAGGATAGATATGTATTAATAACTATGATTTTAAGACAAAGAAATGATCTAGAAAAACCTCCTTTCCCCATTTTCCTCTAATTCTAAAATTACATTATTAGAGTGTCATCCCTGCTAAGCATCAATATACCAAGAGTGACAGCACTTTGAACTCTTAGTAGCCTGAAAAGGGACCACCTCTGAATTCTTTAGAGGCTTCTAAAAACATCTCTGTTCAGACATATCAAACTAAACAAATAAAAAATAAAATAAAATAAAAACATCTCTGAACTGTGCCCATGTTCACCTCTCCCATGGGAACTGATGGTGCTCCTTAGAAGGCATTGCTAGTTCTGCCACGTGAATAACTGAGTCACTCCCAGATAGAAATGATACTTACAATGACAAAATTCAGTCTTTGAAAAAACCAGCTATGTAAACTAAATAATCTCCAAATTAAAAGGACAGACCCTGAGAAGTAGCAGACACTTTGAAGGTTAGAAGTATTCAATCTTCTAACAATTCGGCATCTTTTCTGTGGTATTGCACCCAGCACTGCGCTGCTGTCTCTTGCTTTCAGCAGAAACACCTGTGGACACAGCCCTGGCTCTGCCACTAACATCTGTATGATCTTAAGCATGCCACACGACTTTGCTGGGGTGCTGTTTCCTCACTAGTGAAAGGACAGGTGTGTGACAGGCACTTGCAAAAGATCCTTTGAATTAGCATTTCTATGACTCTGTTCCAATGACAGTGAACTCACTCCCATCTTCACTGTATAGCTCCAATTGCTAGCAACAACATTTGCTAAATTGAAAAAAAAAATGCTTCCACACTATTGCCTCTATCTTCATTTGCTTTTTGGAGTTACTCAAAACTAAGTGAAATATTCCTCAAGTATTTGAATGCTGTTGATGTGCTGCCCTGTTCTTCTCTTCTTCAGGCTAAGCAAACCCAGGGCACTCAGTAATGTTCTGTGTGACATGATTCACAGATCCCAGCCATCTGCCTTTGGGCACATCTTTGTTTGCCAATATCCTTCATAAAATGTACTCTGGAGAACCAAACACAACACTATACATAATACATAAAATAAAAATGAACAATCTAAATTACATGTATTTCTACAGCTCAGCTTTAAGCACATCTGATTCTTAGTCAATCCTCAGTTGGTTAAAACAGGGGTTACACACATGCTCAACCTCAGGTTAACAGTAAATTGTTACTAATTCACTTGGTTGGTGCCCTAACTTTAAAGTCTGAGTCTGTTTCCCAGGAGAGTTGAATCTGCGTCCTGAGTCACAGCCATGACCTTCACTGCAGAACAGTGCTATTTCTCCAGTGATTCTTTCCTTGTTTTCTAGCATAGTTCTGACTGTTCTCAGAGATTTTTAACAATCTCCTGCAGGCCCTTGCAAATGGATTTCTCATACATGCTCAGTGTAAGTTAACCAATGAGTCATAATTATTTAAATATCATAGACCAAGAAATGTTGGTGAAGTAGTCACTTACATCATAGTATAAAGACTGATCTAAAGGCATGAAATATGTTGTGAGCACTTTGAGCACAAGAATGAGAAAAATTAGATAAAGCATGTAAAAAGGAAATTAATGACTATCAAGGAGACTCAAGCCTCAAAGAAAACTTCATCTATTCACAGTTTCCCTCGGTGACACAATCTTACATAACCTTCATGTCCCAGTATAATAGGTAGGTTGGATGGAGTTGATGCATAGAATCAACTTTATTGACATGCCAATAAATGTTAAACCAATATTTGCTGAATTGAATTGTAACACGCAGACCAGCCACTTATAGTCACATTATAAATCATCTTTGGAGTGAATTCTCATAAACCCTGGAGATATGAAAAGGTTGGAAACATGGGCCTTGAGTATGAGGGCTTTGGCTTTATAAATTCATATTTCTCTATGCCTTACTTTCTTTTTTATACAATGAGGCTTATAAACCTCCCTTATTTGGGTTGTTGTGAGGATTAAGTGCGTGAAATAATTTACCAAAACACTTAACCAAATGTTTGGCAATGTAAAATGTTCAATAAATTGTAGGAAATGTTATATGCAATAAACTTGCAAATAACCAATCTGTCTGTCCACCCATATCTTGCCTAGAATGCTAAAGAAACTCTCATTGCATTCATTATAAGACTGGTAGATTTTCACTGGAAATTTCCTATGTTTATCTTAATGAGATAAAAATAATAATAATACAAATAGTAAATACATAATGCTTATGTGCTAGACACTATTCTAAGTATTTCATATTTGTTAATCTGGTAACACAAGAGAAAGAATTTATTAGTCATACCACTTGGCTGTTTCAACAATACACAATCCAGCAGGAAACAAATAAATAATGTTTGATTTGGGGATATGGAGATTTTGTTTATCTGCTTATATAGTACATTTTAATTTTTTCTATTTAGTAGTTTAGTAATTATATATTTATGAGTTCACTTAGTTATCTATTTAGTGGTTTATTTAGTAATTTAACTTTTGTAGTGCATTTTAATTTTACGATATTGGAATGCCGACTGCTCACCATGTAATCTTCTATGTATATAAAAGTGTTTAACATTCTAAGATAAAGTTGAATTCAATAGAGGTAGAATATTTTTTGAGGAAACTGAAGTATCCCCTTATGTGTTATAAAAAATGGGGAAAGGAAATGGGATTCTTTAGGGATTCTCAGAGCAGTAAAAGACGAGATTGAGAATGGACAAAGTGCGTTGACCCTGCAGTGCATTTCCTGGGGGTGCATCAGACTTTCGGGTACATTTGTCATGCTGAGGCTCCATGATCAATCTGTTTTAATGTGGCAAAACTATCACTACTGGGCAGGCTAATCGTTTCATTCCAGCAGAGGAAGTGAAGGCAATGTGCTTGGAGATTATTCCCCATCCTAATATAATTTACTCTATGTCTCAGCTTTCCGTTATCATCCTACTCAATGTTACAGAATATTAGTAGACTAAACAAAATGCCTTAATCCTGAATTGAAAAAAAAGTTAGAACTTTTAAGTCTTTAACAATATTTACCATGTCA
>CAUYRT010024944.1:0-77503 GCA_963574885.1 Lepilemur ruficaudatus
AGGTTTTTGAATGTAACAAGATAAGTCAACTTGAGTGGTAATATATTTTGGGAAATCAGCTCACTACAAATTGTGACTGTAAACATTGTACTGTAAATGCTTTGTAGTTTTCCCCCAATAAAAAAAAAATTAAAAAAAAAAAAAAGAAAGGCTACTGTTAGCCCTTCCACCTTACATGTAATTCATGCGAGGACGGGTTGAACAGTGCTGGTGCTGCCTCAATGCCTCCTGGAACATACGCTGGAAAGTGCGTATGTCACTTTCCAACATGCAGGTACTTACTTTTCTCTTGGTTTTTCTCAAGCCTCATTAAGTTGACCCAGCACAGAACTCATGCTATTTTACAATAACCCAGTTAGCTCTACATAACAAGAGCATTTCTCAAGAACTTCCTTTTGCTTTTATTCACTAGGTTTGGCTATTTATAGCATTTTTCTAAGCTCTTCAGACTAGTTTTTTTTTAATAGTATGATTGGCCATGCTTAATGTCACAGTGTATCACTATTTCACACCCCCAACCAGTGGAATGAAATTAGATGTGAAAATCTAACCAACAGAAACATCACCATCAACTAATAGTTACTAATCATTTCATATGTTTTGGAAATTCTTCAATATCTACTGTTCAAGCAATTGATCAATATTTACTATATTCTTAATATAGTCTCAGGCACTGCTAGTAGGCAATTGTATGTCTCTCCTCTAAATTACTAGGCAACTTATTACCTGTAATATCTGCAATATTCATTTGACCAAAAGTCACACACATGCATTTTACATAATATCTTTTTTTTCCTTTTTTTTTTTTTTTGGAGACTGGGTCTCACTCTGTCACCCAGGCTAGAGTGCAGTGGCTTCATCATGGCTCACTGCAACCTCAAACTCCTGGGCTCAAGCGATCCTCCCACCTCAGACTTCCACGTAGCTGGGACTGCAGGTACATGCCACCACATCTGCTAATTTTTTAAATTTTTTGTAGAGACCAGGTCTCACTCTTACTCAAGCTGGTCTCAGACTCCTGACTTGGCCTCCTAGAGTGCTAAGATTATAGGTGTGAGCCACCATACCTGGCCCATAATATCTTTTATTTACTTCCATGAGCCAGGTACTACACTAGATGTTTTATGTACATCATTCCTAATATTCCTCCAAATCTCTTCACAGTAGGAAACATACCCCCATTTTATAAATGAGACGCTGAGACTAAAGACACTGGGTCACATACCTTAAGCTACAGATCTAGTAAGTAGGGCAGGAGTTTTCCAGACCAAGACTCTGTGATGCTACAGCTCATCTCTTTTTATTGGGCCACATGTTTAGGGTTTGTCTGCCAATCCTTATTGAAAAGTCTTCACAGGCAGGGAAATATATCTTGAAATTTCACTGGCTAGTATGGTGTTTTCCATGATTTATTTGTTCAATATATTTTTATTAGATTTTTTATTAAATAAAGATGTTGGTCATTTTGGGTGATCAATCAGCAAGGCTATTGGCTGGACAAAGAAAGGAACTAGAAAAAAGCCACAAGAAAGAGGATGATATGGGGGTAAAAATCTACGTGTAAGGGAAAAGGAATACCTGTGGACAGATGATCATGGTGACTCTAGGATTTGAAAGTGATCCTTAGTTGAGAAAATTCTCCAAGGAGAAATCAAGCATTTACACAGTGAACTGGATTCTTTCTCCTGCTATTCCTCTTTCCCTTCTTCCTTCCTTCCCTCACTCTCTTTCTTCATTCCTTCCACATTAACTGCTGATATGCAAGGTTTTATGTTAGATGCGAGGACTACTATGATAAATCCAAGAAGACACACACATAAGGACATAAGTATGGAATATAATCAATTCTTTACCAAATTGTAAGAGAACAAAATGTTGAAAATTGCCATGGGAGAGAATTATGTAAATTATGTATATACACACATATTATACATACACACAAACATATATACCCACAAACATATATATATATACACACATATCTATATACACATATGTGTATATATATAGTATAAAATACACAAAATTTTAATTATGTATATTGTATATATGCATGTATATACATACACAGTATTTGCCTTAGGAAATAAATTTTCTTTCTTGAGGTCCATGAGGGCATGGACCATGAGCATTTATCATTTTTAAAAAATCATTCACTGAATCCAGCTTATCCCTGTACACCTTGCTAATCCTCAGCAAATACCTAACTTACTTTCTTTGGTGAGTACCTATGCTGCCAATTTCTTGTTTTATTCTCTTAACCTTTACTTTATGTTTTAAACTTTTTATTTGCATTGAAATTCTACTCAAGATTTCTTTAAATAACAACTACAATACTCATAGAATATTGCTTCACAATTTTCAAAGTATTATCACATCATCACCTCAGTTTTTTTGTTTTCCTTGAAACAATCTGGGTGTTTATTTTTCAGGTGTGTAGACAAGGATAGAGAAAGACTCTGTAATTTCCCCACAGTCACTCACCTGGGAAAGGGAAATCAAAATCCTGGGCCTCTGAGCCCAGAGCCCATTTCTGATGCTCTAACAAAGAATTTATAGTGAAAACCTCATATCTCATACACCTAAATTAAGAAACATTTTCTTCCACTACAACCTAGTAGAGTATACACTTTGTAAAGAGTAAGGCCTGGAGCTACTATTTACCAATTGTGGGACTTTAGTGAAGTTAAAATTAAACTTTTTGAGTCTCAGAATCTTCATATTTTAAAGAGTAAATAGCTGTCTTGGAAGGGCTGTGGCACAGATGCTGTGAAATCACGTGAGAGGCTGACTCACACTGTCCCAACATGGAAGGCATTAAACTCTGGAAAAACCACACCAGGTGAGTTAGGGCAAGTTGAGGAAGGGAAAGCAGCGTATATTTAATCTGCCTAGGGAGGCATCAAGGAAGATATGAACATTAGATTGACTTTTAGGGGAAGATAGGTTTTAAGTTGGCCAAAAAGAGCATCCCAGACAGAGGGATAGAACAAGCAAAGACAGGAAAAAGAATGGTGAAAATTGGAGGTAAATGAAATGGCCAGTCTGACCAGGGAAGATTTGTGTTGGGAAATCATAAGAAATAGGCAAAACAGTGAAATAAAAATAATTGTAAGGACTTTGATTCTAGGTTGAGAATATGGGACTTTTAATTTACCTTCTACCAATTTTTGAAGCAGGGGCAGCAATAACATAATGGAAGCGTTGTTTTTGGAAGGAAGCTCTAAATTTTAGCTTATGTTGGATTGGAAGAGTTTTAAACAGGAACCAGGATTAACAGGGCATAGCTTATTGCAATCACTTGTACAAACACAAAATGATCATCTTAGCCTAGTGGAAAGCAGACAAAATGTCTACTAATGTGTCTTCTCAGATGTCCCAGAAGTACCTCAAATCAGCATTTCCACAACTGCCTCAAATTTGATTTCCACCCTCTATTCTCTCTCTGTGTCCCACCAACTATTTTGTCATTCACTCAGATCTTATCCCTACCTTATCCCTCATTCAACTATTCAGTCACAAAATCCAAATCAGTTCTGCTTGTTAAATATTCTCTCTTTCAACCCAATGTCATTGCAAATATTCATTGAGCATCTGCTTTGAAGTAGGCACTGTGCTAGGCACTGGGATATGGTGGTAGACATGTAGCTTACAATCTAGCACAGAAGGCAGACACTGGGGCTTACCATATGATTATTGATAAAAAGAAGTACAAGTCCTATTGCCGGGTGTCACAGGGCTGTGAATCCTGATCTGAGGAGTCTATGAGGCTTTCCTGGAGAAATGACATTAAAACTGAAACTTAAAAGATGAAAAGGAGTTAAGTGATGAAAGAGAAGAAAAACATGAATTCCAGAAAGGAGAAATACCATCTGTAATGGTCCTGTGTTAGGAAATGACATGGCATGTGTGGAGAAAACAGAGAATTCCACGGAACTAAGAGATGACCAGCTGGAAGCCATATGGTATTTTGTTGACCTACCAAACTTAAGTGTTTTCTTTCCTTCTTTCTTATACTACTCTCATCAGTTTTTCACCTTGCGGCTAGAGAGACTTTTCTTGAATGTAAACCTTATCATGTCACAAATTCCACAAGAGTTCCCCACTGCCCACACAGTAAAAGTCAAATTCCCAGTGTAGTATGCGAGATCCTTCTGTTTCCTTCCCTGTCTTCCACACCCTCCAATCCGAAGTGCCAATGATACTGTTTATGGCTCTTCAAAAGAGTCATGCTTGTTCACCTACTTTATGTCTCTGCCAGCTGCTATTTCCTTCACCTCGAATGCTTTTGTCTGCCTGGGAGACTCCCACTCATCCTTTACTGGAACTCATATTCTATATTCTCTAAATCAGAGATCAGCTACCATCCACAAGCCAAATCCAATTCTCTGCTTGTTAATGTCAGACCTATAAATGCAGTGGTGCTTAAAAACACAGTGGTGCTTGTTTGTTTACATATCGCCTATGGCTGCTTTTTCACTACGACAGCAGAGCTAAGTTCCAACAGAGACCATTCGGCCCTTAGAGGTAAAATATTTACTACCTGGCCTTTTACAGAAGGTTGCTGATCCCTTCTCTAATCCAACCTCCCCAGTGTGCTCAAGGAAGACCCCCTCCCCTGTAAAAATATTATTCTTGGAGCAAGTCACTTACCTGACTACGACCTAAAGCACCTAGCAGAAAAATTATTTCTTAAATTTGAGCATGTAACTTGACTTCTCTTCATCGTAATTTCCTCATCTGTATAATGGAGGCAATAACGGTGTCTACCTCATAGGTTTTCTGTGAGGATTAAAGTAGTTCAAGTGTTTAGAACGGTCCTGGCACAAAAAAGTGCTCATTGAGTCAACTGTGTTAACATTTTTTCCTCAAATATATATTGTATATTCATCTATTGTTACACTTCACTGTATTTCAGTTATTTTCTCATTATCAGTTAACTGTGATTTTTCTTTTGGCTTGTACAAGTTGAATAAACAAATGAATGAATGTGAACACAATCATGGCCGTGGAAGATGAGCATGAACATGGATTATCTTGAGCACTACACTGACATTTAATATTCATGTTACCAATTTTGTGCCACTTTTCCTTAAGACATTTAGCTGAATTTTAAAAATGCAATAAACTGGAACATTTTTATTCAAATGCCAGAAAATATAAGGGATTTTTGACCAAACTGGAGGGGATATATTCTATATTAAGATCTCACAAGCTTCAGAATAGTTACTCTAAACTTTTATCACTTTGAAGACAATCTCCTGACTTTTATTAGAACCATTCCGAGTAGTACATTCACACTTCCCAGTGCCTTTGTGTGCTCTGGTGCCAACTTCTCTTTTCCTGTCCTCTTGCTACTGACTTATTTGCTTCTAGCACATGAGGCTGCATTTAACTTGGCTCAAAAGCAAGGATAGATATTATCACAATGTAATAAATTATGAAGTATCCCAGCCTTAAAAGAAACATACACACATAGTCCACAGAGTAATACACTGGAGATCCCTGCTTTCACTTAGAATGCATCTATTGCTCAGATGTAGAGCAGGTTGGTCATTTTCACTGAAATGCTGGGATGGGTTCTCCAGAAATCTATGTCCATAAAGGATTTGCAAAGCCATTGGGAGTTAATTTATCTTGAGTAAAAGGAGAGTCTGGGGAACAAGTTTAAGGCAGTAGAGCAGAGCTTTGGTGACCAGAGAGAAAAGGTGACTCTGAAGACAGCAGAAAATATGTCCTTTCGAACAGTCTGCCAGGCCAGTCCCCATGGACTCGTCTTGTCTTCATATGTGAATGTTAAACCTGAAAGTGCAGTTTCTCAGGTTCTTGGTGTGATGTTGAGTCATAAGCAGCATTGCTTTAGGCCCTTTTCAAGACACTGCATGCATGCAGGAAAAATAAAAAAAGAAAAGAAAGAAAAGAAATGAAAAAAAGACAGAGGGTGAAGAGAAAGGCTCTCTCTTTCCTGTGAAAGCCTTGAATTCAGAAGAGACCCGGTGCTTCAGTGGCAGTGACAGGGGCATGGGCTGTGGTCCTGGGCACTTACAGAGGCACCTGCAGAGAAGCTCTGTGGGAAGAAAGCTGTATGCAGCACAGGTATCAGCAAAGGTCTATGGAGCATATAACGGGCAAACCTAAACTTGGAAGGTTAAAAGTTTCCTAGAGGTTGTACAAGCTAACCTGAGACATAAATGAAGGAGTGGTGAGGTGCAGGAACGTCTGTTACAAAGGCTTGGTCATGAGGAGCATCATGGCCCGCTTAGGGAACTGCAACTCATTCAATTCTGACCACAACTTATGAAGCGAGTACAGTTATTATCTCCATTTAAAATGAGAAACTGAGGCATAGAGAGATTAAGTAACTTGTTTTAAGTAGCAAATCTAAGACTCAAACCTAGGCAATCGGACTCCAAAATCTGTGATCTTAACCTCTACTTTATAGCAATCCTAGTTTATAATAGCCCCAGTTAAATAAACAAGTATTATACGTCCATACTATACTGACTAGTTTATATGCATTAGCTAATTTGAATATATCTCAATTATCTCCTCAGTTATCTCTTGCTTCATACCAAAATTTAGTGATTCAAATCAATAAAGGTCATTTATTTTGCTCATGAGTCTGTAATTTGGGCTGAGCCTTGCCCCACCCAACATCTATTCAATGGAGATCGGGAGGATCTGCTTTCAAGATGGCCCACTCACGCACTGGCCAGGGGTGAGGACAGTTCTTCATATGATGTCTCCATCTGGGCTGGGCTTTCTCACAGCTCTATGGCTGGGTTTTAAGGTTAAGTATGCCAAGAGAGGACTAGCTTGAAGCTGAATTACTTTTTATGCCTCAGAAGGCACATAGCACCATGTTCTGTAGGCTGGAGCAGTCATAACGGTTTGCCCAGGTTCAGAGGAGAGACACAGACTCCACCTGGGGAGGAGTGGCCAGGTTCTGGAAGCACATGTGAGATCAGGAACATTGTTGCAGCCATTTGGGGAAAATACATTAATATGTATTACATGATTTAATCTTTACAATATACCTATAATGAGGGTTTTATTGTCCTCATTTTGAAGATGAAAATTAAGACTCAGAAATTAAAGAACTGGACCACAGCAACAAAGCTGGCAGACGGTGGAAGAGCGAGCATGTTTCTGATTCAGTACTCCATGCATTGCACTGTCTTCGGCATCAGCACTTAAGCCTTTTCTAATCACTACTCTCTCATCAAGTTAATTACTTCTTCTTTATACTATTTTACAAGCTTTTACATATATCCATTATTTTCATGTGTCACACCAATGTGTATGAAAAGATAAAACATTAAAGTACAATATCAACGAGCGTGGACTCTGGAGTCATGCCTGTGGACTCTTGAGTTCAAACCTCAGTGCTGTGACTTACAAGTTGTTTAGCTACAGATGGTCACTTGACTTCTCTGTTTTCTCATTTTCAGAATATGGATGAAAATACCATCTTCCTGTACAAGTTGTGAAAAATGAAAGTGATAATTGTGAAATGCTTAGAACAGTGCCTGCCACATAGTAATGTTAATTATTATTTGTGATTTAATTATTTGAATGTCTTCTGTGAAATTGCTAGCTCTTACAGAGAAAAGGATTCATTATCATCATCATCTTCCTTTTCAATAGGCATTATTTCTTAAAGCAGTTTTAAATTCATAGAAAAATAGAGGGCAAGGTATTAAAACAAGGATTTACCACATATCCCCTGCTCTTACATGTACATAGCCTCCCCCATTATTAACATTCCCTACCATGGTAGTACCTTTGTTCCAATTGATGAACCTACATTGAGGCATTATTATCCAGAATCTATAGTTTATATTATTGTTCACTCTTAGTATTTTTATTTATTTATTTATTTTTTGGTATTATACATTTTATTGGTTTAAATGTATGACATGCATCCACCATTATGTGTCATACAGAGCTGTTTTACTGCCCTAAAAATCTGTGCTTCACCTCCTCTTCCCAATGCCTGGAAACCACTGAACTTTTTACTTCCTCCATAGTTTTGTCTTTTCCAGAATGTCATATAATTGGAATCATATAGTATGTAGTATTTTCACATTGGCTACTTTCCTGTAGTGATACGCATTTAAGTTTCCTCCTTGTCTTTTCATAGCTTCATAGCTCATTTCTTTCTAGCACTGAATAATGCTCCATTATGTGGATGTACCACAGCATATTTATTTATTTGCCTATTAATGGACGTCTTGGTTCCTTTCCAGTTTTGGAAATTATGAATAAAGCTGCTATAAACATTCACATGCAGGTTTTTATATGGAGATAAGTTTTCAGCTCTTTTGGGTAAGAAGCAAGTAGCTCGTTTGTTGGGTCACATGGTAAGAGTATATTTAGTTTTGTAAGAAACCATCAAATCATCTTCTAAGCTGGTTGGACCACTTGGCATTCCCACCGATAATTAATGAGAGTTCCTGTTGTTCCTCATCCTTGCTAGCATTTGCTGTTGTCAGTGTTGTGGATTTTAGCCATTCTAATGGTTGTGTAACAGTTATCTCGTTATTTAATTTGCATTTCTCTGATGACATTATGTGGAGCATCTATTTATATGCTTATTTACCATCTATTTATCTTCTTTGGTGACATGTTTCTTAGGGTCTTTGACCATTTTATAAAATAGCACTGTTTGTGATCTTACTGTTGAGTTTTAAGAGTTCTTTCTATGTTTTGGATAATAATCCTTTATCAGATATGACTTCCACAAATATTTTATCCTACTTTGTGACTTGTCTTTTTACTCTCCTGACGGTGCCTTTCATAGAGAAGAAATTTTTTAAGTTTAATAAAGTCCAGTTTGTCAATTCCTCTTGCCTTGGATTGTTACCATGGTGTTTCATCTAAGAAGTCATCACCAAATCCAAAGTCATAGATTTTCTGCTATGTTATCTTCTTGGAGCTTTATGTTTTTGCATTTTACATTTAAGTCTGTAATCCATTTTGAGTTAACTTTTGTGAAATGTGTAATGTCTGTGTTTAAAAATTCATTCTTTGAGTATGTGATGTTTAGTTTTTCTTGCACCATTAGCTGAAATGACTGTATTTTCTTCATTGGATTATTTTACTCCTTTTCAAAGATCAGTTGACTATACTTATGAAGTTCTCTTTTTGGGCTCTCTAATTTGTTCCATTGATGTATTTGTCTATTTTTTTTTCACCAATACAACACTGTCTTGATTACTGTGGCTTTATAGTAAGTCTTGAAGTCAGGTAGCATCAGTCCTCCAAATTTGTTCTCCTTCAATATTGTATTGGCTATTCTGGGTCTTCTGCCTCTCTGTATACACTTTAGAATTTGTAGATATCCACAAAATATCTTTCCGGAATTTTGATTGGGATTACATTAACACTATAGATCAAATTGGAAAAAAACTGACATATTGATAATATTGAGTCTTTTCTTCTATGAACATGAACTATATCTCCATTTATTTAATTCTTTAATTTCTTTCACCAGAATTTTATACTTTTCTTCATATAGATCTTGTACTTATTTTGTTAGATTTATATCTAAGTATTTCTTTTGGGGGGGTATTAATGTAAATGTTAATATTTTTAATTTTAAATTTCACTTGCTCATTTCTGGTATATAAGAAAGCAATTGATTTTATATCAACCTTATACCCTACAATCTTATAAATCTCTTAATCCTTCCAGGAGAATTTTGCTAATTCTCTAGGATTTTCTGCATAGATGATCATGGCAACTGCAAACAAACATAGTTTTACTTCTTTCTTCCCAATCTGTATACCTTTTATTCCTTTTTCTTGTCTTATTGTGTTAACTAGGACTTACAGTGTGCTTTTGAAAAGTAGTGGTAAAAGGTTACATTCTTGCATTGTTCTTAACCTTAGTAGAAGTCTTCAAGTTTCTTACATTTAAATGTGATGTTAGCTGTAGAGTTTTTGTAGATATTCATTATCAGGTTTAGAAAGTTTTCCACTATACCTAGTTTACTGAGGTTTTTTAATTAATAAATCATGAATGTTGGATTTTGTGAAATGCTTTTTCTGCGTCTGTTGATATATCATATGATTTTTCATCCTTAGTCTGTCAACGTAATGAATTACATTAATTGATTTTCAAAAGTTGGACCAGCCTTACATACCTGGTATTCATTAACTTGCTTGTGGCCTATAATTCTTTTTTATACATTGCTAGATTTGATTTGCTAATATTTAGTTGAGGATTTTTTACATCTATGCTCATGAGAGAAATTGGTCTGTAGTTTTGTTTTCTTGTAATGTCTTTGTCTGGTTTTGGTACTAGATTAATGCTGGTCTCATAGAATGACTTAGGAAGTATCACTCTACTCCCAACTCCTGAAAGAGATTGTGGGTAGTTGGTATAATTTCTTCCTTAAATGTTTGTTAGAATTCACCAGTGAACTTATCTGGGCCTGGTGCTTTCTATTTTGGAATGTTAGTAATTATTGATTCAATTTCTTTAATAGATATAGACCCATTTAGATTGTCTGTTCCTTCTTGTGTGAGTTTTGGAAGATTGTGTCTTTCAGGGGATCTAGGTTATCGAGTTTGTGAGAATAGAGTTAGTTGTCGATAGTATCCTTTTGTTATCTTTTTAATGTCCATGGAAGCTATAGTGATCTCTTTTTTCCTTTTTGATATTAGTATTGTGTGTCCTCTATTTTTTTTCTTAGTTAGCCTGTCTCAAGGTTTATCAATTTTATTGATCTTTTCAAAGAACCAGCATTTGGGTTTATTAATTTCTCTGTAGGTTTCTTGTTTTCAATTTCATTGTGTTCTAATTTTTCTTTTTTTCTTATTACTTTGGGTTTAATTTGTTTTTATTTATCTAATGTTTTAAGATGGAACATTAATGATTAATTTTAGATCTTTTTTTCTAATATATACATTCAGTGCTATACAATTCCCTCTAAGTTTTATGTTTGCTGTATTCCATAACTTTTGATAAGCTGTGTTTTCATTGTTATTTAGTTCAAAATACTGTTTAATTTCTCTTGAGATTTTTTTTTCTTTGAGCCATGTGTTATTTAGGAATATGTTATTTAATCTTAAGATACGATTTGACTTGGGGGTGGAGTAAAGGGGAAAACAGGGATACTTCCTGAGGAAGTAACATTTAAGTTAAATCCTAGAGGATGATGAGAGAATTAACTACCTTAAGTGGAATATGGAGAAGAAAGAATATAAAACGCAAAGGCAATACCATGTCTAATGGCTTTGAGGGGTAATGATCTGTGTATAAGGATGAGCATGGTTTGGACATAAAAATTGGGAATGAGAGTGACCTCAGGTGGTGCTAGAGAGGCAGGTGGGGCCAAGTCAGGGAAGATCTTGTGGGCAATGTCAATGAGGCCATTGAAGGGTTTAAAAAGACACGTGAAATGATGAAGTTTGTAGTCTGAAAAATCACTCTGACTCTATGGGAAAAGCCACAGATGTGTGAAAGACATGCATGCTTAGGAATTGAAGGTAATTTTATAAGACTGTAGTTAAGGGCCGGAGGTGGGGAGTCACAGGAAATGCAGGCTGGAGTCAGATCCTGAACGAAGGTCTTTCTGTCCTAGAGTAAGAGTTACACATTTTATCCAATGGGGTATGGGGACATATTAATGTGTTACATGCAGGAAAATAAAATGGTCATACCATAAGAAGCATGCCAGAAAGATTCATGTTCATTCATGATATTGTGATTATTAATATAGATAATGGATTGACAGATTTTATAAATATTTTATAAAAAATTGAAAAGAAAAAAATCTGTGCCTTTCAGTTAACCAGAACTGCCTATTTGCTACTTTCCAATCATTTGAGATTTGTTGAAGACCTCAAATGTAAGAAGAAACAAACTCAGAGATGGCAGAGAAAGGCAACTAAGACCTTGCCAAAAAATGCTCTTGTGGGATGGACTTTCTGGTAAACATTATATAAGCTCCTCAAGGAAATGTCTAGGCATATACCAGAATAGTGTCCGCCTATGTGAGGCAACCTAATGCTGCCCGTACTTGCTGCAATTTTACTTTGTGCCTCTGAGTGATAATTACAGGTTGTTTGATCTTAGTCAATAAAATACTATTCAATTTCCCCCACAGACATCAGAGATGTATTTATTTTAGTAAAAATATTTTCCCATGCCACTATTTGAATTTAAAGCATACATGTCTGCTCATTTAATTTCTAGCTACTTACACAAGCTTTTTAACATACAGACTGAGTGCAAATTAAAAATATAAGAACATTACTCATGTTTTTGGAGGTAAAGATGGACGGATGTTCAGTAAATTACACCTACTCTTATGGAGGTTGATGTTGATGAAGTTCATGGAGGTTAACTTCTTGATCAATCTATGCTGACTGTCTCCCATGACATAGTCTATATTCTGAAGCTTACATTAAGCAGATGATGCAAGGAACACCTACATTAGAATTTGGGAGATACCTTTGAAAATTCAATAGAATCCCACTACAATAAATTTCTAAATCACGTGTCCTACATATCATGGTACAAATCCTGCTCTTCAATTCATTATAAACATTCATCTTAAAGTACAGTTTCTCTATAAAAATGGAAGCAATCCTTTTTCACATCTCCTATGTTATTATAGAGAGGTGCCATTCTATGTAACAACACATGAGGCTAGTGGTAAATTCACTTGTCCCAGTGGTAGACTTGGGAGAAAGACAGAGATGTTACATATGACCAATGATTAAGTAATTAAACCTCATCAATACATTCACAAGGGAAGGAAAGGAAATCACAGCATGACTCAGTGCCTTTGCAGCCTTAGAAATGTGATCCTTTTGTATCCTTGTTAATTTGGTGAAATAGAAGGTCTAGATTTGGAGGTTGAATGTTTTCTATTTACTTATGTATTCTATGTATTCTTATTTATGTTGTATTCTATTAAATTAAATAGCAGATTAAATAAATATGATTTTAAATTTAAATAACACTGTTATTATACTTCCAGTAAAAAAATGCCTTTCAAACAAGTAAAGAAATTTGTATATTGTATCAAATGTCCCCCAAACACCAAAACCTCTTGATATTATTGTAATTCTACTAAGTATGGTAAGGGATATAGTTGATATGGTTTATAGTAAAAGTTAAAGTAATATTTTGAAGATGCATTAGTGGTAGTATTGGGGTTTGAATTCACTCATCAACACAAAAGGCATTAAAATGTTTTGTTTTGTTTTTTGAGAAATATGGACTAGAACTAAGTCATAAGGTACACAGAGAAAAATTGCATCCCTCCCTTCAAATCAGATATGTGCACTAAGAGTTAAATAATAGAGTGGTTGGAAAAAGAGTTACAGATCATGCAAAACCACTGAATAAATGGATGTTATGGTGCAAATATAGGATTAAATAAAAATCAAATTAGCGGTAAAGACATTAAATGCTAAGAGGTCATAGCATGTGTGTTGGTGTCATCAAGAAAGCTTCATGGGGAAGTTGGAAATTAAGTGGCATTAAAGTGTGGTAGGAAATGAGCAGGTGAAGCGAGGGACAGGCTTTCAGGAGGGGCAATGGGGAGATGGAGGTGAGGTTGTGGTAACAGACAGAGGGGCAAATGGGGGGGCCACCCAGCATTAATACCAGGCAGTGACTAAATTAATCTGGATATAGTCCAATATTTATGATGGAGAATAGTGAAAGTGGGCTGGACTGTTAGGTTGAGGAAAGTGTGGGGCTCTTTTAGTCAGACCTTTATTGACAATTTCCCCTGACGTACAGACTTCCACTTCCTCTTCAGGCCTTTGATAGTGCCATTGACTGTGGTAGATTGTATTGGAAATTGTTAATGCCCTTTTTGGATTCATCACCCAATATTCAGACTCAGAATGTGGAGCTGAGTGCAATCTGGCTTTTACAAAAGAAGAATGCATATGACTGCAAAATCAAAGTTTCTGGAAGATGCATGGTGTTTGTCTTTTATCTCAACTATCTATTGGGCACTTACCCTTTGAAATCCTGCTACTCTGCCCTGTAAGCACACCTAAAATGAAATTATTCCCTGTTCTGGAGGATCATCTTCCCTGTATTCATCCGAGGCACTGGAAGACAGTTTCATCATCACAGCTGCCTGGGCTAGGAACTATTTTCCAATACATATAAGGCGACTATATAATTTATCATCCAAGTGAAAGGAATACTCTCAATAATTATACTGGTATCCTATTTAATAGAACAACAGATATTCTATTTAATCTTTTGTTGTTTATTCAATTCTTTCATTTAATTCTGTTAGTTTTTCTCCCTTCTTTTTCACTGCTTCTGTCCCCGTCCCCACATTTAGTTCTGTTGCACACTCTTCACTTTCTTGCTAGTCATCTGCACCTCTCCCATCATTCCATCCTGACACAGGTAAATGTACCTAAAATTGTATGCCTTGTGTCACTACCTTGTTCAAGAACCTGTAATTAATCCTCGGTTTTTCTCACCAAAAGAAAAGCTATGTTTTTCTTCCTAGCTTTTTAGGACCAGCTGTTATCTACCTATTGTTCTCTACATCTACCTGCTGTTATCTTCTACTATTCCCAACTGTGCACTGTATTCTCAGGATTCTCCATGAATATCTCTCTCTTGCCTGCCTGCTTGCTTGCTTTTGCAAATGCTTGTTGCACAGCCTAGAATGTTCACATCTACCTCACGCCTTTCTGTTTTTCTTCCAATCAAGCTACTGCATAATCTTCAAAGCCTTCCCTCATACTGAACTCTCCTTTGAACTTCTTAATAACGTTATATCGAAACTGCTAAGCTTTTTATATTTTGTATTTTATTTTATTTTACTTTATTTTATCATTTCATCATACTGTGGGGGTATAAATGTTTAGGTCACATGTATTGTCTTTGCCCCACCAGAGTCAGAGCTTCAAGCATGTCCATCCCCCAGACCATTCGCACTGCACTCATTAGGTGTGTATATAACCATCCCCACCTCCCCCCTCCCGCCTGCCTGACACCCTATGAATATCGCTATTATATGTGCACATAAGTGTTGATCAGTTAATACCAATTTGATGGTAAGTACATGTGGTGTTTGTTTTTCCATTGTTGTGATACTTCACTTAGTAGAATGAGCTCTAGCTCTGTCCCGGATACTACAAGAAGTGTTAGATCACCATTTTTTGTTTTTTGGATTTTTTTTTTTTTTTTTTTTTTGTGGCTGAGTAGAACTCCGTGGTATACATATACCATATTTTATTAATCCACTAAGTATTGATGGGCACTTGGGTTGTTTCCACATCTTTGCAATTGTGAATTGTGCTGCTACATCAAGACAAGACCACTAAGCTTTTGAGTTCACACTCCCTTTTGCTACTGCTATTTCAGGTTTGTGTTCTTAAACAATTTTTTAAACTACATTGTTAATTTTTTGAGGACACAGGATACATGTCATGTGTCATTCACATAGAATATGTCTTCAAATATATAATATGATGAGACATATACCTTTTCCATCAAAATCTCTTCCTATTCTACCCCCTAATCTCCCTTTGGCCACTTCTAGAAAGAAAAACAACAGCAGCAAAATAAAGCACCTGTTTTTATTTCACAAGTATCTACCCTATAAAACCTAAAGCAGTGGTATCCTCTCCTTACTAAGTGAAATAAATAAATTCTAAGCAGTATTAGTGTTCTCCGTCTTCAAAGTCTTCCCGCCATTTGGCAGAATCATTCTCAGAAGAACACAGCATTTGCTTTCCCATGCACAATGGATTCATATACAAAAATTTCCTGACCAGGATTATTCCTGGTGAAATGTAAATCTGGTGTTTTCCCTGTGCTTTTATACATTTCTACCTTTAAATTTGAATGTAATGCCTTATATAAACCTGCATGTTTGAGGTGAAGGGGATGATGAAGTGTGTAGGGTGGATTGGAGACGCAAATTTAATTCCCACTGGAATTTACATCTTCAGAGGCAATGAGTAAACATCCCTCCTGAACCCTACCTGCTGATTAATTTGGGGAGGGGGATTAAGAATCCCAACTGGTATACTTAGTATGATTCAAAATTGTAAACAGTGCATTGAGCTAGTGTTCTGCCTCTTGATTGGTTATGTGATAGTGTTCATTAGCTGGTATCCTCTTGAGAGTCAGGGGATGGGAGGTGAGGGGCTTATATGTGTATGAGTGGATTGTTAAAATCTGGTACTTGTTCACAATGGAATATTACTCAATTTTAAGAAACGACAGTGAGTTAGCACCTCTTGTATTATCCTGGATTAAGCTTGAGCCCATTATTTGAAGTGAGGTGACCAGAAGAATGGGCCCCACTTGTATTCGCCATTAGATCATTGATTCTTGAGAGAACATTTGAGACTTTCTAATCTAAACCTGAATGAAGTAGAGAAACATTTGTTCTTATAGTTCAATCCTTTTTCACTTCTTAGCATGATACCAATCATTGTCCCGATGGTCAGTAGGCGGAAGTGCATCCTGGGTGTGCACAGTGAGAGAGCCGGGCAGGAAGGCAGGTCCCTCCTTGCAGCCGCTGCAGTGAGTGAACAGTACCAAACCAGGGACTTCCCTTCTCGCACGGGAGTTGAAGTGCAATGTGGGTTTGCCTCAATACTGAACTACCCCTAAAATCTAAGCCTTCCCTGGGACTTTTAGTGATTTGATTGGAGATTTCTATGGATGGGATTTAGGGATTTCTGAGGTCATTAACAAGGGATTCCATCTCTTTATGGCTCTCCCACAGCTCTTGATGTCTGAAGGACAATAGAGTGTAATTTGGGATTCTAGAGGAACGTGGGGCCACTCTTACAGAGATGAGCCCAGGAACTCAGCTTGAGTTCCTATCAGTGTTCAGTACTCTTACTATATTCAGACCTTGGATCCTACAGGCTTAGAATTGGTTAGAATCTCAAATAAAGGTATGTATACATTTCCATTTTCCTTAATAAGACCTTAATCTTCAGTTGGCATCAAAGAGAGAATTTCTATAAGTGAGAGGCTTAGCTAGGATCTAAAACCAGATTTTGTTTTCCTTTTTCTAGAGTGTTTCTTGCAAATATTTACTGGCATCAATCTGAAGATGATGGCATGGGTGTATGGCATTGCTCCCTTTGAACTTTTTGTCTAAGGGAGAATCCATCTTTCTATTAACATTTAGGCCAAAGTTGGGATATTTGCATAATTTACATAAGACTTATCTGAAAGTTAGGGAATAATAAAAGAGAACTAGCTGGAGAATAAAATGCAACCATGGTTTAAGAGGGATGACTGGCTTCTATGAGCATATGGTAGATCACCCTAATTTCACAACTAAGAGATGGAGGTATAGAGGAAAAAAGTCTTTGCCTCCTCCCCAGATAATCAATGACAGTTTCTAGGGGTGACCATATCTATGTACAATACTAGGACAGTTCCCATCATTTCATACGCATCAACATGGAAGCCATTAACTCTCAAAAACTGTGGCATCCCCCTGTATTACTTGTATATGTTCTTGATTGTTAGTGAGAATAAGAAGTTGTAGTGCTTTGGCTGTGCTATTTACAAAAGTCTCGAGATTATTGGGCCAAAAGAGAGGAATTCTGTGACATCTTCAGCAGAAAATGTTTGAAACTCTAGACTGTCCCAGAATGAGGAAAGAGGAGATAAGTCTTGGGATGTACAGGGTCTAAGAGCATATCCATGCGGGGCTGCGCACTTGCTTAAGACCAGGATCAGGAGACCATGGATATGGGCCATCTGGAAGATAAATGACACTAGGATTGTGGATTTGACGTTTTCTTTCTTCTCAATCTTATCCAGACACAAACTTTGGTGAGAGGGTTGCTGGGCTCCTGGGTGAAGTGTAAGGAATATTCTGGTTTTTAAAGTTACATTCCAGTAATGAATGAGGTATCCCAATTCTAAGAATGTATTTCCTCACCATAATATGGTTTGTTTTTCTTCCTAGCAACTGAAAAAAAGAGTGGAAATAAAGAAATAATACTTGGCAAACCATGACAAACAAAGTCTCGCCCAGATACACTGTGTTGATATCTTTGTTTCTTCCCGATGCGGTACTGTATAGTAGAAATCAAATAATGTAAAAATAAATCTTTAAATGAAGCCATTGTTTACTTTTCCACTGTTTTCTGCATTTGCAACAGAACATTTGAGTATTGCCCCCACCCCACAAATTTCACTGGGACATTAAAAATACTGGTGCTTGTCTGCAGAAAAAAGCCAATTACTATAGAGAAAGGCTAAAATTCATATCAGATGAAAAGTGTTTTTAAAGTGCTAAGAGTATTTAAGTTAAGGAAGTAAAGACTAGAACTCATGATGCAAACAGTGTAAGAATTTCCTAGTGAAGGTTTGTTTTGTGTGAATCCAGAGGGTATCCTCTAAATTTAGCCTTGCCTTCACGGTAAGATTTAAACAATTATAGACAGCCCTGCACAAAAGAAGCCCAAATACTTTTGCAGCTTATCTGAAGTCATCCAACATACACACTAAGATCTAAGCATGCAGACTTTTTCTTTTTCAATTACCCAATTCATTAAGTCATTGACAAAAAATAATTATTCAATAACTGATATGTTGACAACAAATGGTTATCGTGTGCCAACCACGTAGTGGCTCAGTAATGAACACACCCACCATGGTCTCTTTCCTCACTCCTTTGACAAAATATAGGACATTTTGTAAATATCACCTCCCTTGTGATTCTGCTTATCTCTTTTAGTTCCTTCTTTTGCCATCGTATATTCCTGTATGAAAGCATATTTTGCATTACACTGTAATTATTTTTTCATACTTAAGAGTAAGTAAAGGTTAATTTTTTCTTTAACTTTATAGCCCTAGCTCCTGGCACGTATCAGGTGCTTAATAAGTGTTTGTTAATGAAAGAATGGAATCACAAACATAGCTTTCATGTCCCCAGCTGCTAGGGTTACTTAAGGGGCATCTCTAATGCTTAGTCAAAAGGGAAATGTAAATACTTCCTTTTCTCCGTGCCTTTTGCAATCAATGTAGTTTGTTCCAGTGTCAATACTGCCCACACCAGAGATAAAAGGATTATAGGGAGAGGGAGCCAACCAAAGATTCCTCTTGCTTTGCTATTAAAATTAAGTCTTGATCTATACTTACCTACTTATACGTTCATTCTCTAACAAATTAAATACAAGGTGCTTTCCAAACCATGCCTTGTGTAATTTAATTCTCATAACAACCTGTAATTTTGCCCATTATTGAGATGTTGAATGAAACTCTCAGAAATAAATTTTTTTGTCCCAATTTCTATTTTTAATATGGTTGTTAGAGTAGAAAATTATGATGTACCACTGAACTTGTATATCTGAAAAGACAGATTTAACTCAGATCATAAAAGCTTTTAAATAGGGCCACCAAGTAATTCTTTACCACTCCCTGCCTGTTGAACTTTAGTGGGAGAGAGATAATGATCCTTATTGATGTATTATATCTAGACCTTCTCTATAATCAGATTTATCTCAAAGCCTGCCAGTTATTTATAGTTGACCAAATGCTTCTCTTATTGGTTAGGATGGCTGTTCCCTGTGGAGTTCCCTCAAAGAGGTGATATTCTCCATTCAGGAATTCCATGTCACCTAAAATGATTCTGTCAGTCAATGAGAGCTAGTTTAGCTCTTTGATATCTTAATCAGCATCTATACCAGGGTCATTATTTTTTGAAGATGTGTGGGGTAATTTCAAGTTGGTTCAGATATACATGTTATCATTAAATGAAATAAGAATCAACATCAATTTTATTCCAATTTTTCATTTTTATATTATGTATGTGAAATATTATTTACCAAAAAGTAGATGGGGGGTGGAAGGAATTTAGTTATAGCAATGTCATTTACTTTAGAATTCTTCTGTGATACATGACAAAAATTGCAGGAAGATTAATCATCAAAAATACTTTTTATGAATGGCTGTCAAATGATAAGTTCTTCAATCAATCTCTTGGAAAGCAAAAAATTGGAAACCCCTTGACTTATAGAAATATTTTAAGAACCCAGTCATGAAGAGTTCTTCATTTTCTCAACACTAACACCAATATTTAAATCATCCATTTGTTTGACATCCTGGAGACTGTTAACAACCGGGGCAATGAAACATAGTAAAACTAGAGATGGGCGAGAGAGAAGACTTTACCAACTTTCTTGAGCTTCAGTTTCTTTTTCTGTAAAATTGAGATTATAGTATACCTATGTCTTGTCATTATTGTGAGGTGTAAACGAGTTATGTATCCATCACAGTGATGATAAGAGCCACTCAAGAGGTGGTAGCTATTACATGACGCATTCAGGCTTGATTTAGGCAGGTGACCTTATCTAAGGGTGGCTGGGGCACAGCATTGGGATTTTCAAGGACAATGGCCAAATAGAAAGCAGGAAGCACCGTCAAGATTTTGGTACATTTGGTATATTCACATTTTTAAGTAGAATTTCATTCACTGGCAACATCCAATCTCTTTGGGGAGGAGATTGGCAAAAATTAGGTTGGGTGCCAGGACTCCAGAAATGTGGGCATAGGTTAATGGAAAATTATAATTTCCAGCAACAGGAATGTGAGAAAGAATTTGTTCCAGGTCTCTCTCCTATCTTCTGGCAGCCTCGGGCATCCCTTGGCTTGTAGATGCATTCTCTGTGCCCTCATCATCTTCCTTCTATGTGTATCTCTCTCTCTGTCCAAATTTCTCCTTTTAATAAGGACATTGGATTAGGGCTCACCCTAATGACCTCATCTTAACTTGATTGTCTCATCTGCAAAGACCCTGTTTGGGGTCATGTTCGTAGGTCCTGGGGTTTTAGGACTTCAACATTTTTTGGGGGACACAATTCAACCCATAACACTGATATATCCTTAGGTAAGAGACAGGCAGAACTTAGAGACATAAAACACCCATGGGTTTTCCTAGAAAATGGGAAAACAGATGAGGAATTAGAAGCTTTCTTTGAAGCCCTACATTTGTCACTTACTTGCTGTCACAAACCTGGAAATTCTGAGTCTTAATCTCAGTTTTCTTATCCCTACAATGGGAGTAAACCCTCACAGTTTTGTTTAAAGTCTTATAATAAATGAGAACATACATGTAATAGTGATTTGTAAATGTGTTGCACAGATACTGTATATAATTATAGTTGTTGTTACTAGGGCACAGATAATCATATTTATTTTGTGCCCTATCTTCCCTAGATTATTCCAGGCATTAAGAAAGTTGAAAGCTCTGAGGTAGCTAAAAGACAAGTGGAAGAAGGGACCATTATCTGTATAATCAGTTTTTGAATTAGCAACGAATGATTTCATTGTTAGCATTAACATGGTTTAATAACTGGTTACCATAAGCATAATTTAAAATACATTGCATGTTCATGATTTCATATATGAAATGATTTTCTGTATTAGCCTATACAACATTGTAAACCAAAACAACTTTAAAAAATATTTGCAGGTGGAAGAAAAGCAATGTGCTGGTCACCCACAGGGGAAAATAGACCAAATTAAAGAATACACATATGTATTTTATTCCTCTGTCAAAACAATGTGACTGTGCAGGGTCAAACTGGGTTCTAACTACTATGAGTTAAACTTCCATCTTTGGCTAAATGCATTTCCTCAGCCTTTTATTCTGCATGCTTGGTAAAAGTTTCGGGGGCTGACAGATTGCTATTATGACCACTGCAGACATTGAAAAATGACTTAGGAGAAACAGCCCCTGCTAGGGAGAGAAAAATAGCTTCCCAGGAGAGAGAGATTCATGCAGGGGTCATTAGCACAGATTCAACTACCTGAACCTCAAATACGTGTAGACAGTTCGGAATTTGGCAGATTCAGTACAGAAGTGACCTTCTAATCCTTCCTATTAGGCATCAAACAAATAGAAACCAAGAGAAAATGAGCACAGCTCTTTGACTAGACACTTTACCGTGTAATTTCATCAGCATGGTCTCTGTTCTTTGAATGGCAAGGATAATCATATGCAAGTCTATGGATGTGATTAAGTGCAGACCATATTAGCTAGTTGACACTAAGTAAATATTTAATGAATCAACACTATGCCAGGCAGTACTCTTAAGTCCAGAGGACAAAGCCAAAAACCAGACAAGAAGCCTTCACGGGATTTATGGTTTAGTAAAGAAGTACGATAAGCAAACAATTAGAAAATGGTGTTAAAATTTCAGTGACTGGGAACATATAGACTGCTGCAACAGTATGCAGGAGGAGCACCTTACTTAGACTGGGAGATGGGTGTGACAATGGTAAGAAAGGTTTTTCCTAAGGAAGAATTTTCACTTTCCCAGTGAGTTGAAGGTGTGAGTGTGGCAAGATTTATTATCTTCCTCATTATAAGAAAGGAGGTGAGGAACAGTCAGTTGTAAGCTGATACTGAGAAGAAATATTCGGTCTAAATTTAGTTATAAATTGGACATTTTCTTAAGGGAACTCAAATTCTTGGCTCTTTGAATCCATTTGCCTTGAAAGTTCCTCTTCTCTTTTTCATTGTAAAAAAATGTTAAATTATAAAAAAGTAGCGGGAACAACATAACACTTATGATTTCACTGCTCAAATGAATGTGTTACCATTTCTTTATATTTCTTTTAAATACAGGAAATTACAAATTATGAAAAATTCTGTTTGACTACTATTCCGGGTTATATTACCCTCTCCTCCCCTCCCTAAAGCAACTATCATCACGAATTTCGTATTTCATATGTAGTTTTCCAGGCCATTGAAAAATACTTTTGTATCAATATATACCCATGTAACATATAGTACTGCTTTACTGTGTAATATTGAAAATTAGCATAAAGGTATCACACATAGCATACTTTCTGTGATCTACTTTATTATCCTATTATGTTTTGGTAATCTGTCTGCATTGATGTTATATTTTGCTTATAATTTCTGTATACTACTCCATCATATGCATTTACTACACATTATTTTTTCTTTCACTTTGGCATTTAGTTTGTGCTGTTATTTTCCCGTTGAAAACATTGCTTTATTTAAAGCACTGAGTCTGTGATTCCTTGTGTCTAGGGTTTTATTAGAGTTCATTCCTATAAGAAGAGTTGCTGGGTAATAATATATGAACATTTTCAAGTTTAAAATATATACAAATTGTTTTTCAAAGGGGACATATAAATTTACATTTTTCACAGTTGGGTATAAAAATATCTCTTTCTCTACCTCTTCCCCAGCAATTGAAATAATCAGAGTTTTTCTGGTTATTGTCAACCTGATGGGTGAAAAATTGCATTCATTATTTTAATTTGAATGCTCTCTATTACTAGTGGGGCTGAAAAGCTTTTTATTTGTTTATTTTCAATTTAGATTTTATCTTCCGTGATATGTCTTTCATATCCTGGTCTGTTAAAAAAATCAATTTGACTGTTTTTGTTTAAAGAATTACTTTATAGATACTTTGATTACAATTCTTTATCTTTTAAACATATTGTAAATATTGTCTCACAGTCTGTTGCTTCCCTTTTAATTTTGTTTATGGTGCTTTTCTTAGGACTAAAAAGTTTTAGTTTTAATATGGTCAAATTTAGGAGTCTTTTTTCTCTTTGATATATGCTTTTTGTGTCTTATTTAATTAAATCCTCCCAGAGACATTCTCCTAAATTTCCTTCTGATTTTAAAGGCTTCAGTTTTTTTTTTTTTTTTTTGGCTATATCTTTATTTTGAGAATGGTTCAAGATTTGATATATTGTATGTAATCTTAAAAATGTGCATATATTATGACAAACAACTCTATCTATAGGAATAAACTATAATGAAACCCTGTATATGACATTGTATACAACCTTTTTATGACATTGGATTTGGTAATGATTTCTTGGAAAACAGAATAAAAAGACAACCCACAGAATGGAAAAAATATTGTGTGTATATGTGACAAGGGATTAATATCTAGAATTTAAAGAGAGCTCTAAAACTCAAAAACAAGAAAAAAAAACCCAATTCAAAAATGGAAAAAGGACTTAAATAGATATTTCTATTAAATAGAAATAGATATTTCTATTCTTTAAATAAGATATACAAATGGACAATAAGTACATGAAAAGATGCTCAACGTCATTAATCATTATGGAAATGCAAATCAAAACCACAATAAGATACCACTGTGAAGCTATTCATTAGAATAGCTATCAAAAACCAATCAAACCAACAATAGAAAATAACAAGTATTGGTGAGGGTGTGGAAAAACTGGAGCCCTATTATACTGTTGGTGGGATTGTAAAATGTACAGCTGCTATGGAAAACAATATAGTGGCTCCTTAAAAATATTAAAAACATAATATCATATAGGCCAGCAATTCTACTTCTGGGTATATACCCAAAATAATTGAAAGTAAGATCTTTAAGAGTTATTTGTAAATCCATGTTCATAGCAGCATTATTCACGGTAGGTAAAATGAGTAAGCAACCCAGGGCCCTCAACAGATGAGTAGATAAGCAAAATGTGGTATATACATGCAATGGAATATTATTCAGCCTTAAAAAGGAAGGACATTCTGACACATGCTATAACATAGACGAACCTTGAGGATACTGTGCTCTGTGCAATAAGCCAGTCACAGAAAGACAAACACTGTGTGATTCTACTTATATAAAGTACCCCGAGTAGTCAAATTCATGGAGACAGAAAGTAGAATGATAGTTTCTGAGGTAGGGGGAATTGGGACAGTATTATTGACTAGCTATAGAGTTGCAGTTTTGCAAGATGGAAAGAGTTCTGGGGATGGATGACAGTGACGGTCGCACAATAGTATGAATGTGCTTAATATCACTGAGCTATACACTTAGAAATGGTTAAGATGCTAAATTTTATGTTATGTGTATTTTACCACAATAAACAGTCTTATTATTCAAAATGTGTGTTGCAAGTATCTTCTCACTGATAGCTTGCCCTTTTATTTCTCAAATGGTTCTTTTGGTTAGCAGAAGCCCTGAATTTTAATGTAGTCAGATTTATCAACTTCTTTTTCTGCAGTTAGCACTTTCAAGGTTTTATTTATTATTCCTTATACTTATGTCATGATATTTCCTATATTTTCTTCCAAAAGCTTTAAACAACTCTTCCTTCACAGTTTCCTGTAAAGAGCCTGGGGAAACACCAGCTGTAGCCCTTCATGTAGCAAGAACTCAAGGGCAGAAAGTTGGACAAGATTGCACGGTTCTGTTCTGGCTGCTTTCTACAGAGCAGTGTGCTTGGACAAGAGAGAGATTTTTGGGTCTTTTCTTTTGCCAAGCAAAGCTCGATTTCCAGATTTTAGATATGTCATGTCTATAATCAATAAATTGGGGACCTTATCCTTTTCACGGAACATAAGATTCACAAGAGAGCAGGGCCATCATCTATTTGCAGTAGAGGTAACCTCCAGCTGTGGAATAGTTGCTCATCAGGACAAGTCTGTTGTGATCACTGGCACAGTGACCAGCGGACAGAGCAGATTAGACTAAGCCTAGCCTTTCAGGACAGTCTATCACTCGAGTTGACTTTGGTGCTCAGAAGCAGCCTTTCCCAGAGGGCAGTTAGGACAAGGGCCAGTGATGATGCTTGGGTTGTGGGGACATCTATCTTCCTCCCTTTCCTCTGTCCTGAGGACACGGGAATTAGTCATCTCAGCCCCTGTAGTCTGAGCACTTGTACTTGTACTGCCTGTGGCAGCCACTGACCCCTGGGCACAGGACCTGTCCGGGATGTCACATGGTGAGGCCAGAAGACCATGTGTGGAGGCTGAGCAAGCACAGGAGAGATTGTTCACCCAGGAATAAATGAGGGCTTGTGTGTGTGGGAGATACGACTTTCTTTCCCTTCTTAGAGTCTTACCAGGAAAAAAATAGCTGAAAATCATGATTTCTGTCTAGGGGGGCTCAAGAGATTTTAAAGTGTTGAAATCATAAAGGTCATCTTTTTATTTCACACTGAAATTATAGTAGAAATTAATACTAAAAATTTAAATAAGAGATCCTCATATCCTGTGAAATAAAGCAACCTACTTCTACATATCCTTCATGGTAAAAAAAGGAATTACAATGGAAACTAGAAATCATTTTAACTGAATGATGATAATAATACAATACATATAACATCCAGTAGGACACAACTAAAGCTGTGCTTGGAAGGAAAATTGTGGCCTTAAAAGTGGATGTTATAAAAAGAAAAAACATTGGAAAACAATGATCTAAGCACCCCTATTTCAAGAAGTTAGAATAGTAGATTAAATTAAAATTTAAATAAGGAGAATAATAAAGTACAGAAATTAATGAAGTAGAAAATAAACATCAAACAAGATCCACAATGCCAAAAAAAATTTTTTAAGACTTATAAAGCTTGTAAGTCCTTGGTGAAACAGATTGAGAAAAAAAGAAATAGTAAAAACATAAAGAAACAGGAATGAAAAAGGGAATCAATATAGATCCTAAAGCATTAATAATGTAAGAAGAGTATTTTAAGAACAGCTTTGGCCAAACACAGTTGTACTTTTAGGTGAAGTGGACAAATTCCTGGAAAAATACAACTTATGAACAATGACATAAGAGAAAAGAAACTACATAAAATTGTCTTTAACTATCACAGAATTGAACCCTTAGTTAAAACTTTCTCTACAAAGAAAACAAAGGCCCAGATAGCAAACATTTCAGAAGACTATAATGACAATCATACAAAAACTTTTGCAGAGAATAGAAAACGTTATATTTCCCATTTCCTTTTGTGAGGTGAGCAAAACTTTGTTACAAAACCAGAGTAGAAAGAAAATTTACAGGTCAATGTCATTCCAAATATGGATGCAAATGTTTTAAATAAATTCTTAGAAATTGAATCTAGCTCAATATAAAGATAATACATTATGACCAAATGTATTCTAGGAAAGCAATGCTGGTATAAGATGCACAAGCCAATCAAAGTAATTCATAACATTAATGAAATAATGGAGAAAAATCACACAATCATTTTAATAGATATAGAAAAAGCATTTGATAAAATTATCACTCATTCACGTTAAAAATCTTACCAAGCCAGGAATAAAAAGGCACTTCCTCAATCAGATAGAGAATGCCTATTAAAAATCTACAGCAGATTTCATATGAAGATTTTCCTCTGAGATGGAGAAGAGGAAAAAGATTTCCACTATCATCATTTTTATTCAGCATTGTGTTGGGCATCCTAGCCAGTACAATACAAGTAAAATATAATTAAAAATATAAGAATTGAAAATTAAAAAATAAAACTTTCATTTTCTCAGATATTATAATTATGCAAATAAAATATCCATCCCCAAACCTGAAAATAAATTATTAGAAATAAAAGAGAAATCAGAAATTTTACTGACTATACCTTAATAGTATGTTCCTCTGTAAGTCACAAACAGAAAATAAACTTCAAAACATCTACACTATTTATAATAGCATAAAAACTCCTCAAAACCTTGGAACAACTTAATGAAAGATTCAATACCTCTAGTCTTAGAATAATAAAAAATTATTGAAATAAATGAAGAAAACCTAACTAAATGTAAAACTCAATACTGTAAAGATGTCAGTTTCCTCAAGTGTACTTATATTTTCAATAAAATACCAATAAAAATCCCCCTTTTTTTGTGTGTAGAAATTGGCAATGCTTCAAAATGCAAAAGGCCAAAAATAACTAAATCATCTTGAAAAACTTGGATATTGTGTCAACTGAATATCAAAACATTATAAAGCATTTCTTTATGGTTGGAAAATTTTTTCTTACTCAAAGTCATGAGAATATTCTGTAACACTATCTTCTAGGGGCCTGTTTTCCTTTTTACTTCTGGATCCGTAATCCACCCAGATTTTATTTTCGTGTCTGGTGTGAGACAGGGGTCAAGTTTTATTTTTCTTTTCCATATAGATAGTACCCAATTGATCCAGTAGCATTTACCATGCACTTGTGGGTTTGTTTCTCTTTCTGGACACTCCGTTTTCTGTTCCCTTGGTTCATTTCTGTAGCTCTGTACCAATTCCACACTTTCTCAGCAATCCCATTGGATGTGAGAAGACAATTCTTTCAAAAGTCATAGAAAAGAAAAATTAAGTATGTAACTATAAATATTATAAAAATTGTATACAACTGATAAGACATCAGTTACATAGATATCACTTGGGAAATAATTATTTTTCTGAGACAGATTAAAATATTGTGGGCTAAAGCAGCTGTATACAAATAAGAAGTAAATCATGTAGACTAGAGGAAAAAACCTTACTAATTTCAGGTCTTATTTAGCCCACATTTTTCAAGATTTTTTTTTTTTTTTTTTTTTTTTTTAGCACTGGGAAGTATGTAGAGCAATCAGGTTTTTAATGGTGTGAAATCTGTCCTATCATTTGATCATACAGTATGCATTTGAAATAGATGAAATAGATCTGTAAGCTTATCAGTAGTGGCTATGTTTCTGTACTTGTATATATGATCAAGGGATTTTTTTTCCTTGTTGGATTCATTATTTTATCTGGACTTTTATTTAATTCAAGTTGTATTTATCTATGACCACAAGCAAATCAGACTAGACCAAAGGGTGTTTTCTGCTCCATTTGCTATGGCTTATTCCTATAGTTCTCCCAACTGTCTTCAGCAGGACCAAGACTTCCTTTCTGTTGGAGGTACTTCACAGATCCACACTTCACAGAACCAAATACATTGTGCTGTCAGTCAAAAATCTGCTACGCTTTGGCCATATATATCGATTTTATGATGAGCTGGAAGTATGAAAAAAAGGGCCAATGAATTTCTCCCCTCACCCAGCACAACTTTCCCAAATGAAAAGAAGGAGAAGAAAAGGAGAGAAAATATAAGACAAAGATTCATAGAAGAGAAGGGGGAAAGGAGAGGAAAGTAGGTTGCTCTAGACAGATTTGCCCTGGCTCAGAATTGGGAAAGTGGAATTAAGATCACTTAAAAAAAAAAAGAAAAGAGCATTGGGAAAGCAATATACTGATAATGATCATATACAGACATCAGGCAGATGTATGGTTAAAGTTCATCTTTACCACTTTCTAGCTGTATAATCTTGGGCAAGTTACTTAATTTTATTAAGCATTAGTTTCTTTATTTGCAAAATGGAGCTGATAGTAACACCCTTCTTACAGTGTTGTTATGAGGATCAAACAAGATACTACATAAAGTGGCCTTAGTCCATGGTAAATACTAAATAACCGGTGGTCAGTATTACATTTATAATCAATGTTTTTTTTTTTCTCTCTCTCTCTTTTTCTTTTTTTCCCTGACTGTTTTGAGATCCAGTGAAATCTTGTGTATTTGGCCTTTGTTGGGACGTAATTACTCAGACAGAAATTAAGCTGAGGTCACCCAGCTGAGCAACTTTTCCTGTGAAATGAGTGTTACTTAATTAGTATAATTAATGAATAGAATAGGCAAAATTGAAATTGATTTATTTGTTCAGAAGTACTGATTCAACAAATATCTCTTTTGCTTATTTAGCCTAGTTAGCTAAGTTTAAATCGTTAAGTATATTTGAAAATTAAAATGCTTCTCTAAAGCTGAAAATATTTATAAAATATTCTATATTTTATATTATTCAATGAGTCAGATTTTCTTCCTTAATTCATTCAAAAGAGTAAAGTTTTAGAGTCTAATAAAATTTTCCTTACCTAAGATTTAAAAAAAAATTCTGGGCAGCTCTTTTTTCAAGACGAGGTCATTTTAGCCCACAGATAATCAAATTCTGTTGAATTTGCAAAATCATTAGTCTTAGACTCATTCGAGATCTTAAGCAATCTGTGAGTGATTATCTAAAGGCTCCATGAGGACTCTTAAACTCTAATGAGGAATAACTTTCCCGAAAACTAAATATGTTCCATAATACCTCCTTCATAAATTCCTTCCTCTATCACTAGGGGATATGTAAAAATACTGACTAGAACTGAACTGGACTTTGTACTGCTACAATACTTGTCATTGAAAGAACAGTAGATGCAGGGTCTTTATTCTGGTTGGGGCTTTGGTCCAAATTAATTAACAGGACCTTGAGAAAATCATCAAACCAAGCTGGGTCTCAGTTACTTCATTGTAAAATGGGACAGACCTCTAATTTCCCTTTAAGTCAAACATTAATCTAAATGAGTGAAATCACTACCATCTTCTCTTGTTTGTAAAAGATGCTTTCCTAGCCAGAAGAGTAACACGCTCACTCTTTATGCCTTCAAAATTGACACAAGCCTGTTGTTCTTGAGATCATTACACCATTTTACATTTATCATTTATCCTTCTCTGTAAACTTTACTGGGTTAGACAATTATATTTTTAAATCACCTTTTCATAATAGACTTGTGAAGTTGGCCCAATAAGAGCAACTTCACTCCGAGAACCGGCACAACCTGGCAGCAGTCCTAAAATTGGAACCATTCAAACAGACCACAAACCAAACATTGTTACAGTGACAGTGTCTGTGAGAGGTGAAAGCGGCTAGTAGGAAAGTTTTCCTGTACTTGCAGAACACAGCAAATGAGGCAAAGTCATAAAAGCCACATAAATTACGATGCCCATACTGATCAAAACCGTTCCCATCATGAATCATGAGAATGGCACTTATGCCATGAGGCCAGACGTTGGGGGAGGTGGTCTGAGGAGGCTGCCAGCTAAATCAGCCTTACGGTAAATTCCCTCAAGTCAGGGATAAGTTCTGAGATTTCAGTCCAAGAAATTCCCATAATACATTTCTATAATGCTTAAAAATATTGTACATTAAATTAGTTAATTTTATTTTGTACACCAAGAAAGGGAGGAATGGCATGCTTCAGTGTGTCTGGGGAATGGTGCTCATTCACATAGGGGCAATGTGATATTCAGTATCAGGTAATAGAGGTTACTAACCCTCTTCCTGCTCCTCATGCAAAAGGATATTGGCTAGTTCAGGAATTAAGGTGCATTTCCATAATATTGCCCAAAGGGATTTTTTTTTTTTTTTTTTTACTTAGCACTTTGTAAAGATAGCAAAATAATATGGAAGGAATAGAACCCACAGAAAGAAGTGAACAGTGCATATTCATCGGTTAGTAAATATTTTATAATGTGCAGTTATACCTACAGCATGTTCTGCTAATCACTTCCAATTACTTCTCACTCATGTTCAGGTGACCCTCTATTTTTATGCAATCTACAGTACAGTCACTTTTCTGGTCTGTTCTAATCTTCATTACTTTTATTCCATTGCAACTGTATTCTGTGGTAGTCATCAATGTTTCTAACAAAAGCATATCCAGTTTCCACCTTCCAGATACATGACAGACTTGCAGTATTTGGCTCCCTTGTGGTTGAGTGAGATGATGTGGCCAATTTTGATAAAGGAGTTTTGAGCAGAAGTAATATGCGTTATTTCCAGGAGGAGCATCAAATTACCTGTGGGAAATTCCACAAAGTATTTTGTTCCCTTTGCGAGGGCTATGGGATCAGCAACACTCAAGACGTGATTTCTCCACCAGATTGGGTCCCTGGATGATGAAAGAGTTTCCCTACAGACCCACATGAATATGTAATGCGAATGAGAAAGGAATCTTTGCTTTCTGAGCCACTGAGGTTTGGGGAATAGTTACTGCAGCATAACCTAGCCTTTCTTGACGAATACCAATGCAGTGTTACATTTCACACTGCTAGAAACCATTTCTCATCAGGTAGGTCACATGTATTCACTAATTATGAAGTGTTCCCAGTCTTTGCTGCTCCTGTTTCAAGTTCAGTCTTTAAAGTACACAACCTTTCTGTTCAGACTGCATAGCAACCTACCGAATGAATTGCACTGCTCATGGATTTGGGGTACCACTCGCCATTGCACAAACGTATACTAATGCACAAAATGCTACCAATATGCATGAGATCACATATTGCCCTCTAAAATGATGCCCTCTGCAAAATCCTACAGCTTTGATTGCATATGTTTCATAGGCCTTGATGATATGTAGATGAGAAACGACAAATGTTTTGACTGAGTACTTTTTGGAAGACTCACTTCACATAAAACCTTTCATCTACTGTTGTTCTCACACTAATAAATGAACCTTGGCTGTAACCACTGGTTGTGGCTATTTTGTAACAACAAAAGAAGTGGATTTTATGTACATAATCTATGTCTATATCTAACATAGTGTAAACAACACTGAAGGAATTTTAAGAGCATTTAATCTTCTTTGTCTCTATACAATCTAATAATTATCTCTTACCAAACAGTCTATTTTTCTAGACACCCCCAAAGCACTGGGAAAGTATCACATGTATCAGTATCATAGGTTATGGTGACATTATTAAGGTACTGGGGTGACTGCCTCTGTTGGAAATATACCTCCCATTAAGTGTTCCATGAGGCTAGTAAGCCTACATTTGGAAGAAAAAGTCTTGCATTCCACAGCTAGAGCTGACACTTCCAGCAAATATGACCTAGACAGAGGAAAAACCCATGTTACAGCGAATATTTCAAGGGATTAGAAACAGTCATAGTAAAAGGAAGAAAAGGAATGAAGACCAGTATGGGGAGGGGGTAATGCGGATCACATATAGTTTCATAGAATTGTTAGGTAGACAGTTAGGATCTCCAGCTCTTCTGGAGACAACAGTGCCCTGCTTTGGTGCCAACTCAAGCATTTTGTCCATCTGGGATGAAGGATAAGGGTGGGCACTGCCTTTTGGTGGTGCCCCACTCTTAATCCTATCCTGAGTACCTACTACACCTGGGGAAGGAGGGAATGCTTTATCCATCTGGGAATTCCCCAGATTATGATGCTATAAAGGCATATAAATTCCAGTGTCATATAATTGGAATCATACATCATGTAGCCTTTTTGGATTGGCTTTCACTTAGTAATATGCATTCGAGTTTCCTCCATTTCTTTTTATGACTTGATAGCTCATTTCTTTTTGGTTCTAGATAATATTCCATTGTCTAGATGTATCATTTTTTATTATCCCTTCACCTACTGAAGGACATCTTGGTTGCTTCCGAGTTTTGACAATTATGAATAAAGTTGTTATAAATATCCGAGTGTAGGTTTTTGTGTAGACATAAGTTTTCTACTGCTTTGAGTAACTACCAAGAAGTGTGTTTGCTGAATCATATAGTAAGAGGATGTTAAGTTTTGTAAAAATCTGCCAAATTCTCTTTTTGAGAGGCTGTACCATTTTGCATTCCCACCAGAAATGAATGAGAGTTCCTATTGCTTCTCATACTTGCCAGCAGTTGGTGTTGTCAGTGTTTGGAATTTGGGACGTTCTAATAGGTGTGTAGTGGTATCTCCTCATTGTTTTGATTTGCTAATATTTTGTTGAAGACTTTTGCATCTATGTTTATGAGAGATATTGGTCTGTAGTTTTCTCCTCTTATAATTTCTTTGTCTGGTTTAGTATGAGGGTCATGCAAACCTCACAGAATGAGTTAGGAAGTATTCCCTCTGCTTCTAGCTTCTGAAAGAGAATTGGTATGGTTTTTTGCTTAAATGTTTGATAGAATTCACCAGTGAACCTGTCTTGGCCTGATGCTTTCTGTTTAGGAAGGTTATTATGGGTTCAGTTTCTTTAATAGATTTAGGTTTATTGTCTATTTCTTCTTGTGTGAGTTTTGAGCTATTGTGTCTTTCAGGGAATTGGTCATTTTACCTACATTATCAAATTTGTGGGTATACAGTCATTCATAGAATTAGTCTACTATCCTTTTAATGTCCAGGAGCTCTGCAGCAATGGCCCCTCTTTGTCTCTCCTTGAGGAGAACCCCTCTGTGAATGAAACCAATGGAAAGGAACACAGAAATAAAGGGTTAAAAGAGATAGTTTACTATTGTACCTCTTAAGCATCATGCCTTTCCTGAGGCTTACTAGCTGGAAATTTTGAGTGTATGAGATAATAAATTCATTTTTTTTTTTCATTTAAAGTATTTTAAATTGGGTTTCTATCACCTGCAGCCAAAATAGGCCTAACTGATATACTTTATTACCTACACAAAGAAGCTAAGACCCAGAAAAGTAATGTGATTTGCTTCAGGTTCACAACCCTGGGTCAGAATCTAAATCTCAATCCTTTCAGTCCAGAGCTCTTTCCACTTCATGCCCTCCCTCTTTGGAAGGGGACTCTTACACCTGCAATTTGGGTAGCTGACATTTTCCATCTCGCCCCATGTTCATTTTGCATTCACCAACTATATCAAGCTCCTTGTGTCACACGCAGAATGAAGTTTCCAATCATTCATGCTCCTGACACAGAGGCAATGGAATTGACAGATTCAGAAGGAATAAAAAGATGTCCTTTATTTCTGGGTGTTTGTCTTGTCAGAAATAAATAAGGTTGAGCTTTGATAAAGTGCCTTGTAAATAATTCTTAGGTAGAATATTCAGAACACTCCCTTTGCCAAGGCTATGACAGCTATTATAAATGGAGAGAGTGTGCTTTCTCTTACCCAATGAACTTTAAAAATAGAACTTTTAATCTTTTTTCTAATATAAAGACTTTGAAAACTCCCCCTTAGAAATGTTAAAGGAAAGGAATTCTCTATGACTTATTTTGATGAGAATTTGACCACTATGTTTAATGGTATTATTCTGAATTTTGGAAAACGCAAGATATTACCCTAGGTAAAAGGCATATGAAGCTTAATTCAAACAGTCTTTGGTTTCCCAGTGTGTCCCTATTCTTATATGAATATTGATTTAGTAGTTTCAGCCTCCCATCAGGCCAACACAAGAAGAAAATCCTTCAGTCCTCAGTACTCTGAAAAAGTTGGCCTTGACTTAGAGATAAGTATTGCTGAGGATTCTTGTTGCTACATTTCTGATCTAACAGAGTAACGTGGGAGGCACTCTGAATATTAAAGTGAATCTGTCTTTTATGGTGCTTGTAAACGGAGTTTGTTCAGCCAACAGCAAAGGCAGATGCAGTTGCAGCATTTCCTGCTGCTTTTCTGCCTTTATAGCATCATAACCTTCAAGGTGGCGTCAAGATGGCATCAGTGTGAAAGGAGTCAATTGCCTGTGAATACAGCAAGAGTGCCTCAAGCAAAAATATCAAATGGCAACAACAAAAAAATCCCAAACAACACATAACACAAAAGCAAAATCAAAAATTCTGAATTTAATTAAGAACTTTCATTCCCCATCCCATGTGTGGTTGATGGAAGACAAGAAATGAATTTCATTATAAGAATTTTCCTTATTCTTCTGTGTTGTTTACATCAACTGCCATTTAAATTCTTTTGGAGATTGATGTTTGGTTTACCAGTCACTATTTTTTAAAGCAGCATTGAGGCTGTTATGTTTTCAGATTGCATTTGTTTTTTATAGGAGTAGTTTCTTTCTTGTTGAACTAATATGTAAATCCTGCCTTCTGAATTGAATGTGACACTTTGGGGCAGGTAGTTGGCTGGTGACAGTGAACTGGGGAAGGAGCAGTTCATTTGGCATTCAGATTACCCAGAGTTGCAGTCATTGGTTTCGCAGAGGCAGACTTAGCTGTACTGCAGATGTGGTAGTTTGTTGAATGGAGGGCTACAGGAGATCAAAGTGTACTTGCAATTTACAGATGGAACTCAGTCCTCAAATGAGGTTTCCTAACACTTCTCCTGTTTTTGCATTCCCACCATCCTCCGAGTAACATTTGGAATGAGAGTACAGTAGTTTTAAGATTGACCTGGGTCCCATTTGAGGAATAAGGGAGTAAAGCCAGTCACAATTTAATAAAGAATGGTTCCATCAGTTTTATGGTCTGGGAGTCATAGAAGCAGGTGCTCCTGGATTGGAGGCACCACTTTCTCTGAGCTCATTCAATAGGAGGGGTGGAGTTAGGAGAAATATTTCACATCATTGAACCCAGTTGCTTGGATAGGGATTAAGAATTGCTGAACTGCGTGCATGTGTGTGTGTGTGTGTTTTACAAGTGAAGGGATTTTGATGGGATGGGGAGAGAGGACACTACCAAGCCTCTTAAAATATAGCTTCAAAGATACCATCTATTGAATAGTACCTAGCTGGATTGAACAATTATGAACAATTTATTTCTTTTTTCTCCAGAAGTTCATATTGGTTCTCTAAAACCTTAAAGCACTCTGAAGAGGTATTGATATGCCTAATTAGAAGAGTAGGAAACTGATATACAGAGAGGGTGGAGACCTTCTTTGTCACTGATTTCTTTGATGATGCCTGGTAGCCCAGTCAGAGGACTGACTCATTTCAAAGATGACACGCAGCAAATAATATCCAAGGAAGAACTATCTTTTATATTTTGGCCTTCTTGGGAAGTGCAGACCCTAAAACACATGCACCAAATCTCAAACAGGACAAACAAAAGGAAATGTTTCATAAGTGTCTGGGAGAGGAATAGTACATATCGATTTTGCAAGACCTGACAAGTAGGCATGCTCGCTGTGACACATCATCTTCCCAGAAAAGTGTTGATTCGAGAGATACTTTGTAGAGTGCAGGAGGCAAAGTCTGTGGCTTACAATGAAATCAGATGAACATTCAGTCTGGAAAGGTTTAATGAGATCTTTAGAATGTCTTTCTTTGCTTTGGGCATAGTGTTGCTCAAAATTATCTTCAGCTGTTTGCTGATACATGCAGGTCTTTGTTAATTCTGGGTAGCTGGCATCAAGGCAAATTAGGAAACTGAATTGCTCTAGTAATTTAACATTCTGGCCAACAGTTAGACACCTGCTTTCTCCCAACATTAGGATCACCTCTCTCTCTCTCTCTCTCTCTCTCTCTCTCTCTCTCTCTCTCTCTCTCTCTCTCTCACGCACGCACACACACACCTCCCTCATCTCCCTCTCTTTCAGTCTTCTCTTTCTCTTGCAGGTTTTTTTTCTGGGATGTCCATACAAAACAAAGACTTTGGAAGGACAAGGTTTGCTTGATTTTGACAAGCAGACACCTTGGAAAAAATGTGTAGTAATATGTTTTGTAGATGTTTCAGCGTCTAATTACAGACCAGGGAAATGAAATAGATCAAGTTGAGCTTCTCAGCAATGGAACTGGCTATCATAAAAGACAGGTAGTTCTCCCATGACTGGAAGCTCAAACAGAAAAAGTGAAATATAGTTGTTGACGGCATAGATTTTGGATTTTGGAGACAGGCTGCCCAGTTTACAACTCTGACTCCTTAGTGCATGGACTATATGACTTGGAAAAGTTGTTCATCTCAGGAAACTCAACTTTTTTACTTGTAAAGTAAGAACAGCAATATCTATTTCACATAGTAATTGTGAGTATTAAATAAAATAAATACAGATTTTTATAAAGTAGCTCATAATAAGAACCTAAACTGTAATTGTTAGGACCATTGATTACAGGGATTATATATGAATATACTACAGTTTAAAAAGTATATATTCTCCTGTTGATAGATACCTGGACTATTTTTAGTTTTTGGCTAGTATGATACATTTACTATGATTTTTCTTCTATAAGACTTTTCGTGGACATAAGGTTCCATGTCTTTTTGGGATACGTATATAGTTTACATGAGTTCCAGTTGCTGCACATTCTGTTCAACAATTGGAATTGTTAGTTTTTTTAATTTTAGCCATTCTGGTGTGTGTGAAGGGATGTCTCATTGTGATTCTACTATATAATTCTATGAAAAATGATTATGTTGAGCACTTTTTCATGTGCTTATTGGCCGATCATGGAGAAAAAGCAAAATTGTATGAAATACTCAACCCAAGAGAAGACAGGAAAATAAGGAAAAAGGAAAACATGGGTGAAGCAGACAACAAATAACAAGACAGTATATTTAAGCCCAGTGATATTGATAATTATTAAATGTACATAATCAAAACATTCCAATTAAAAGACAGAGATTGTGAGATTAGAAAATGTCCAACAATATTTATTCTATAAGAAACCTATTTAATCCCCATAATACTATATTATAATTTTTACTTTAAACAGTCATATATATTTTAAAGAAAAAGGGAAAAATAATTTCTGTTGATAAGCTAAAGTTTCTAATTTTAATGAAGTCTAATGTATCCTTTTTTTCTTTTATGGTTATTATTTCCTGTGTTCTGTTTAAGAAACATTTGCCTATCTCCAAGTGGCACAAACCTATTCAAGGGGAAGCCACATTTTCTGATTTTTAAGTCCAGTGCTATTGTCACTACACCATGGTGAAATTCTGTAGATGGCAGCACTGTGTTCACTGTCAAGCATTATACAAATAAAGAAAATGCGCAGTTCTTTTTAGGAACCTTATAACTTCTAGTCAATGGCCATCAGGAGGCTGGGAGTTGTGCTGTCAGCAGCTGGGCATCTCTGCCATGGGAGGCTTCCAGTCCAGGTGTCTGGCTTCCATGAATGCCTGCAGCCATCGTCCCTGCCAGAAGAGAGTCTCCAATGGCAGCTGCTAAGACCATTTGGCTCTCTCTCCATTCCAGCCCTGTTCCCCACAGCCTCTACCATTTCATCAGATGTTTGGTAGAACATAGCGTGTGTATGATAAATGTGTAAACACAAGTTTGGGTTGGTGTACCTCCACTGAGGGACCAGGCATGAGCTGGACCTGGAGGTGGGAGATCAAGCGTGGGAAAAAGAGAAGGTAAGTGGGAAACTAGCTCTTCTAAGTCACGGTGGCTTTAGAGTGGATTGGGTTCACAGTGCATTGTCTGGCTTTCTAAATCACAACTTAACAGAAGTGAGTTTAATTTTTTTTTTCTAATTTAGCAGTGTCCTTATTTTAAACAAATCTTATACAGAACACTATTACTACAAAAGATAAAATCTTACCTGCTCTGTAAAAGCAGGTGGATGGCCTAACCTAGAGGCCTACTGCTTACCCTCAGTGGCAGCCTTGAACACAGCCTAAAATAGCAAAAGATTGTTTATTGACAATACTGGAAAAAAGAAATCACATGAGTCTACACTGAGCTGTGCTCACTTAGCTGATGGGCCACCATAAAACAAGCATTATATTCCTAAAACATGACAGAAAATACTGATAAATTTACCTCTATAGAAGTTTAAGATTGTGTAATGGCAAAAAAAAAAAAAGTTAAAAGATAATAACAATTGAGGAAAACAGATTTCCAACACATAAGGCAAAGGACTAACTCCCTTAGCTTACTAAATGCTCATACAAATCAGTGATAAAAAGATGAGCAACCTTATGAAAACAGGGAAAAGCACATAAAAGGCAGTTTAGAGAAACAAGAAATGTAAATAGTTTAAAAATAGCAAGCAAACATGAAATGAAGCTCAACTTCATTCATAATTAAGGATATGCAAATCAAAGTGATAATGAGATATCCTTCCCCCTTCTCCCCATCAGATGAGAAAGTATTAAAATGTTTAATGATATCTGGAGTTGGTGGCAAAAGGATGGAGAATGGAAACCCTCATCCTTTGTTGCTGGGAGCTAATTGGTGCACCCTTTATGGAGAAAAATTTAGCAATATCTATGAAGATAAAAATGATCTGGAAGTCCCTTTAGGTATATACTCTATGGATATGCTTGCAAAAAATTTGGACGACATGTCTTTCAGGAGAGAATGGGAATCCTTTCTTCTCCTGATGCTTTCTCCTATGTGAGGGACCCCTGCCAACATAAGACTCTGGCCTTTCCATGTTTCATCATTTACTGTTCCCAAGGGCAAGTGGAGTGACCCATCTGATTTGTGAGCTTGGAAGGAGAAACATGTGTATTTCTGCTTCCACCTTTTTCCTTTCTTTCGAAAGCTATCTGTCTGTAGGCAGCAAACATTCCTCTCTGCCGCTCCATGCTGTACTCTGTGTGTGTGTGTGTGTGTGTGTGTGTGTGCATGTGTAGGGGAGTAACTCTTACTGAGTGGGTAAGTGTTCTGATTCTGGGTTGAATTATTAGGAAGCTCTGTTGCAGATTTAAGCCACAGCCTCTGATATCAGCTTTACGGTATTGCAAGTAGCATTTTGGCCTTTGTATGCAGTAGTCTTTCTTGTCTCTGTCTTTGTCTTATTTGGATGGGAAAAGGGGGGAAAACAAAAAGAATAAGCCTTGAGAAATATAAAGGAATGAAATTTCAGGTGCAAAAGGAGTCATAAAGGTTTTGGCTTTGGCAGATTAATATCAACTTATATTGGGTAATGGGCTGTTTGTCTAGAGTTCTGCCCTGTTATAACTGCTGCAACTGGAATTAATAAGTTTTAAGCCTTATTTCACATGGTATTTTAACTTGTCCACAGGCTAATGGTTATTTTTATATAGACCACACCGGCCTTATGCGAGCACATATGGGCATCCTGGAAGACGTGGGCCTCCAAGGACAAGCTGGCCTCAGCAAGAACAAACACCCCTATACCCACTGTCCTCCAGAGAGCTAGTTTTGCACAAGAGGAATCATCTTTCTAATAAGCCTTGAATGTCTTATAGCCAAAATCAGTTGAGCACCTACTTGCATGTTAGTGATTTGAAAAGCTGTAGGACAAAAATACAGAGGTCTTGGTTGTTAAGCAGATAATAAATTAATACACACCACAAACACTAGTTCCCTCAGTTATTTTTGTGTCCAAGATAGAATTAGAAATAGAACTTAATCTCCAACATCCCTCATTGTCTCTTCTGATGAGGGTACTCCTTCTTCTTCCTTTATCTATGCCTAGGCCTTGTCAGAACTGGTAACAATAAGACAAGGCTCCGATAGCTCTGTGTCAGTGCCCTCGCGGTGGGCGTGCATCAAGCTGCTGGAGCTGTCCTTTCCCACCTCTGCCTACCAAGACCTCTCCTACTCTTCAAGGCCCAGGTGGTATCCTACCTCCTCCTTGAAGTCATTCTTGATTGTTTACACCTGTATTCTTCTATGCACTCAGAACTTCATAACAAAGGGTGTTATATTATTCACCAATATCTTTAATGTTCTTGCTTTAATTTATTATAGACCCAAAACACCATAGGGGCAGTATTCTACTCTGTACTTCTGAACCTCCCCTCCTCCACCATCAAATCACAGAACTTTGTAGTGCTAAGAGTACTCTATGGTTATGGGGTAGTTTACAATTCCATCATTGAACAGATTACCAGTCAATGATCTTTGACTAATATTTAAAAAGTAAAAAGAAATATTTAATTTTACTTGCCCTTACCAAGAATGATTTTTATTTCCCTATACTTTGTGAACTATCATTCTTTGGTCCCTCATTTCATTACAGGTCTACATTGTAGGGAGCATTCTGAATTCTACTTTTTTCCCCTTAACATATCATCATGAATAAGTCCATGCATCTATATGATCTTCAAAATTATCATTTTTATTGGTTGCATAATTTTCTGGTTCATTTTATTGGTTTATAATTCTGTTGGCATAAGCTTGCCAACACACCATAACTAATGTGTCATTCCCTTATTTGGGGGTATAAAGATTATTTTCAGTTTCTTACCACAACATTACAATTAACATTTTCAAATCTGTACCTTTTTGGCTTTGTTATATTCTGAAATGAATTCCTAGGATCTTATCTGCTTCATAATAGATGTTCAATAAATAAATGCCATTGATTTTGTCCCCAAACATTTTTGAATAACTTTATGGGTTGAATCATTATACAACTTCCACATTTTCCTTTGGTTGACAACAAAGTCTACAAAGAATGCTCATACTGAAAAAGGAATTTTCTCCTCGACTCCAATTTCCAACTTCTTTAGGAAATGTGGAGGCACTGGAATCATAGTCTGCCAAGATGTGGGCTTTTTCCTTTGGCATCTCTGGGCACCAGATACAACAGCAAAAATACCACCCACATTTGACTTTGACTTTCAAGGACAAAACTTTCATGCAGAAAATCCCATTACCCAAATGACATTGTCTCTAGACACATGGACAGCACAACAACGTGTCCAGGGAAATATGTATTGTTTCCTCTCATGTCTCTATCGCAGTTCAGATTCTGCTGTCTATTAAAAATGCAGGAAATTTTGCTGGAATTTATCATGGGCTTACCAGGCTACCCTCCTTTACAGAAATAATCACAAACTATAAAACATGCAAGAATTAAAACGGAGTGTATGACACTCATATAAAGACACTTGTGATTTAAGAGACAGGAAATGTAATTATGTGCTGCTGAGGTTCTTGTCCTTGCTTATGCAAGGGCACAGTAAACATAAAGTTCCGCTACCCTAGGCAGTGCGAAGCGTTGCTATGACTTGAGATCTCAAGAGCCTAACCCCAAAACCACCTCTCCTGACATAGCACTTTGTGAACTGCCATAAATTGATTTGAGTTTATTTTACAGGCACACTGTTGAATTGGTGAATAAATGAACCAAGCATCTACCCCCAGAACTCATCCAGAGGTAGCATGGTATCTCCTGTTCTGCAAATCCACGATCTCTGGGTAACGTCTCTTTCAGCTTTTGTTCTGTCCTGAATCCACCTCAATATTCAACAAGTTATGGACTAAAGGGGAAAGTTCACCACCAGCAACATATTTAATATAAGTAGTAAGGGAAAGGAAGAGGGAAGAGAAGCAAGGGTACACAGGTGGATACACTGGCTTGTTTCTGCAGTGAGTCATGAGGCCGTAACTGGTAATTACTGTGTGTGTGCCCTGTTACTGATCTTTCCACATACCCCCCTTCTCTATCCAGCATCTCAGATGGTCGAGGTTCCTTGACTGGCATGGTAATGTAAATATTTATTTTTGGGAAGGCAAAGTTGGTGGTGGTTTTACCTATGTGTAGTTTGAGAGAGTCTACCCTTAATGTAAGCAGAGTGAATCCAGAGATGGTTTAGAGTATTCTCTGGGTTCAAACTCCTTGTGGCCAACAACAACATTTCCTGTTATTGTCAATCACCCAAGTCAATCCTATGACCCTCTTTTTTGCATAAGGCATATGGTCCCCAAATGTCCATTGTGCAACTCAGCTATCATTTAGTGGAAGTATTGTCTGTTTTATAGTAGGAATGTCCTTCCCATTAATAGAAAATAATATTTATACCCAAAAATAAAAATGTGCTTTGGTTTGGCAGAGTGCAAAGTATTAGATCAAGAGGCAAACATTTTGAGTACAGACCATTAAACGTAATATCAAGAGCTACCTCCACTGTTGGATTCCCAGGTGTGGTATTCTGGCTGTGGGTGAAAAGACATGACACATTGGCCATTGGTTCAGGCATACATACATACATACATACATATATATATATATATATATAATAATGATATATCACTCCAACTCTATATTTTCTCCCAGCTTGGACTGTATCAATTTTTAATGATCTCTATTAATATTCTTTGATATTAAAGCTACTTTTGGATGATGAGGTACACAATAAGACCCGTGATCACTTCTGGCTTCAAACAGAGTTTGGGATGGAGAGCCTGGTTGTTACAGAAGCTTCCTTAAAGAATTTAGAATTGAGCTGAGAACTAAGGTGTAGAGAACACATTTCCTAAATGAAGGGAGGAAGCAGCAAGTGTGTCCCAAGCAGATGGAATAGAATACGCACAGAGCTTGTGGTGGGAGGAAGACTAGTATATTTGAGAAACTTAATGTGAATAACAGTGTAATGAAGCACAGAGACTGAGGGGAAGAGAAGTATGAAATAGGGGTAGAGATATAGGCAGAGGCCAGAGCAGATAGGGCCTTATAGACCACATTAGGTATTTTTGGTATTTATCCTAAGGAGAATAGGAAGCCATAAAAATGGTTTAAATATTTGTGGACGGTGGAAAGGGAAAAGTTTTTACCTAATCAGATTTCTTTCTTTTACTCCAGCTATGGCATGGAGGACATGTTGTAAGGGTTCCAAAATGATGTAGAAAGACTAGTTTAGGGGCTATAGCAATGATATGATGATAGATTGGTGACAGTGAAGACAGGGAGCAGTATATAGAATTTAAGAGGTTTTCAGGATGTAATTGGAGGCATAGAAGTAGACACAGGTCTTCTGTTAAATACCTAAAATGTGAATAGATATTTTGCTGAAAAAGAATAGCATGGGGAAAAAATCCTGCCCATTGTCTCCCTTACTTGGAAATGTACGTACTGCATTATGCAGCATGGTCTGTGGGAAGTCTTAAAATGAGTGAACTTGCTCAATTTTGTTTAAGCCAGTTTCCCCCAAGAGAGGGTTTCATGATCTAGCCTCTGCCTGGCAATCTTGTCACCTGCTAGTCTCCCAACTTGCTATCACCCTCTCCACTCTCCTGAACTATTTCTTTCAAATGCTGGACCCTTCTTTTCTCACATCCTTTGTGCAGGATGTTCCTTTAGCGTGGAACATCCTTTTCCCACCCACTTTTCTTATGACTGTCTCCAGCTAGAAATCACTCATGCCAGAAATCCTTCCTTGCATTGCTCAAGCTTTGTGTTAGGCTTCTGTATTTGTCTGCTCTCCTGTCCTGTGCTCACAATACCCTAATTCCCTGGTGCTTGCCCTCTCACCCATTGGACTGGAAGCAACTTGAAGCAAGGAATGTGCCTTCTTTAGAGCTGTCTCCCTAGCACCTAGCACAGGGTTGACACATAGCACACGCTTTGTACGCAGCTGGGGAATGAATGGTCAGTGTCCCTTCCTGTCACCTGGGGTGGCGGGGAGGGAAAGGGATGATTGCTAGAGATGCTGCATCAGGAGGCTCTAGCCCTGGGTGAAGCTACCTAATCAGAAAACTCTCTGTGCTGGCTGGTGCTGGAGGCTTATATTTCTACATTTAATCCCCATCATTGTTATTCTGCACACAATTTGATATGTGCGTGGGCTCACATACACATCCGTGCATGCACGCAGACGCACACACATGCACACACGATTCGCATTCCCCATTTTTGCAGCTTTTACTTCCATCTGCTCCATCTGTCCCAGATTCCTTACGGACTCATGGTTGTTTTCACACTCTTCATGTTCATCTTGATCTCTCTTCCTCCCCTTATAACATTTCCTGTATCTGCTCCTCTGGGCCTTTTGGCCTTTCATTTTGTCTTTTATTTCTGCTGCTTCTTTCCAGGCTGCTTAAAGCACCTCCCAACAGACTTTCAATAGAAATACAGAGGCTCACTTTGGCAGTGCAGATGTTATACAATGGCAATGTTCAGTGCTTTTTTTTTCTACAGGGACTAGATGCATACAGTGTTTCACTGCTGATTCTTTGTAATAGTACTGCACAGGCAAAATGTTAATCAATTATAGCAGCAGAACTAATTAAAAGGCATGCATTATACATCTTGTGGACACATTCTTCATTAGCATAAATTCTGGCATTACACATTCATGTCAGAGGGAATTAAAAGGAGAAACTTAAAAATAAAAAGGCGTACATACAGAGACCCAAATGCTTTGGTTTTCCCAGGACTTTTGCTGAGCGTGTGCCCTTGTGGATTCAGTAGCTCTTTTAATTTTTGTGTGTGATTTAAAAAGAAGAATACTATGTCGCATTTTTATATACCTTAAAAATCCAATCAGCCTTAAGATGATAAAGTTAATCCCACTTCTCCCTCCCCCAAAGCTTAAATAATATTTAGCAAACAGGTTTCTAGAAATAGAAACAAACTTTTAATTTAGTGATTCCATAATATTTCCTAATGGGTGTTTGATTATAAATAGCTCGATAACTCATCTCTCATATTAGCAATGATGCTGTTTTCAACTCAGTTCTTATTCCAGAGTTCGATGGCAAGACAGCCCAGGAGTCACAGGGAAAGGCAGCTCATAATTTCCTTAAGTTCCAGCTCTTTCTTAGGAGGATACATTGATTCAGGCTTTTTGTGTTAGTTGTGCCTAACAATACTGGGCCATGAATTGTCTGTTCTCACAGAGTTCTCTTGTGCATTAGGAATCCTCATAACTTGCTCTACAGACACCTCCACATGGAAACCAATTTGATAGACCATAGAGGAGATGGTAAGAAGATGGCCAGGCATCCTTTAGTCCCTGAGCCAGGTAATGTCATGATTGAATTCTGCTTTTAACCATGAATATTCATATTATTTCTTATTAAATAATTTCTTGCCTCCTTCCAAAACAGGATTCAAGGCCTTGAAATGACCAGCTGCCTACACTATTCCAAGTGCTTTCCAACTCTTCTCTCTACTGCCACTCTTGGCACATACCAGTACAAGTGAGCTTTGGAAAATGCAAATCAGGTCACATAGCATTCCTGCTCAAAGCCCTCCAATGCTTCCCATCGCTTAGAAGAAAATTTAAAGTCCTTTAAAGAGCATGTCAGACTCTACTTGATTTGGCCCTTTCTTGAATTTTCTTTCTTGCCACTGGCCGTCTCTCCCGCTTTGCTCCAGTCATACTGCTGGCATTCTTGCTGTTTTTTGTACATGTCAGGCTCACTTTCTTCCTAGGACCTTTGCACATGTCCTTCCTCTTTCTCAAAATCTCTTACCCCAGCTGTAAGCATGGCTTGCTCACTCAGTTCATCTAGGTGTCTGATCAGGTGTCTCCTCTGACATATCCTATCTAGAACACCAGGTAGCACTTACGGCTACCTGATACTGTATTGCATATTTGTTTGTATATTTTCTCTCTTCTCTATTAAAATAGCAGCCCCTTTGTAGTTAGAGTTTTATCTATCTAGTTCAGTGTTTTTATAGCACAGGCTAGAAGAGTGTCTGATGTATTGAAGGTATTCAGTATGTGTTTATTGAATAAAGGAGTTAATGAATCTTCTTGCCTGTAGTTGAGTGAGGAGTGGTGTTTAGATTTGACCAGTTAGTAAACTCAAAAAGAGAAGTTAGTCACATGCATCTTTAATGCAAGAACTTGAAAGGAAAATACACAGGATGATGAAAAATATTGCAAACAAAATGTTCAGTATCATCGTAGGACAATGATTTGGGTTCAGGTGGGATTCAGGTATGTTTTATGTAAAAGGACAGAGTGACATTGTTTATTATAGATGCTTTCATCAAACTCTAGAGTAGTTCATGAGGGTTCCAGAAAAAGAGCCCTCTTGTACCCTGCTGGTCAAATTGTAAATTGGTATCTCTGTGGAGGTTAATTTATCACTATTTTCTCAAAACTTCTCAAAAATTTGCATCAATTGAACCCAACAACTCCATTTCCAATAATTGAACTTAAGGAATTAATTATGAACATGAGTAAAAATTTAGTTCCAAAGATAACCAGTACATGGTCATTTATAACAAGAAAAAAATCAGAAACAACCAAAATATTCAACAATAGGACTTTTGTTAGATAAATTACATTATAATTAAACACTGGAAGTATCTACAGCCATTTTAGATGGAAAGAGTTTCAAATAAAATGCTAAGTGAAAACGAAGTTTAGAGAACAATAATCACTCACTTGTAATACATACATATATCAAAATAACTCTTTGTGCTTCTGTTGATTGAGCCATCTAAATGTTAGCAATGGTTGTTATCTCTTCGTGTTAGAGCTATTGAATATTTTAATTTTTCTGTTTTTTCATAGTTTTTTAGTGGTTCTAGAATAAGAATATTATTTATGTAATTAAAAATACATACCAACAAACCATAAAAAGTGAACAATTTATTAAAAAGCCTCCTGCATATAAACTCCTTGTCTGTGAATATGATTTGTTATAATGTGTCCTGTCTTTTCAGGCCATGCACCCATTCATCTGCACACACTTATTGAACGCATACTGCATGCAGAGCTCTGTATCAGGCTATCCATCCATGAGGTGGATGTTTATTTCACACAGTGCACTACCATTATCATAAGCATTTCCACAAGACAGAGGAAGGACTTTATTACATATTACTTTATCTCTATTTTCCTGAAAATATTTCTAAAATGGAGAGTGTCTGTATTAGCCCAATCCCAAGGCTTTTCATTTTGGACAGCCTATTCTAAGGAGACTTTTGCCAAGAAAGCTGCACCTTAGTAGCAAAAGTGAGCTTTTGACCTACAGCTGTTTTTGTCTGAGGTCTCCTCCTCACTGTGCCACTGGGCTATATGCTTGGCCCAATTTGCCATAATGGAGCTGATACACCGACATTTTTCTCCACCATCCAAAGCTAGCAAAGGCTGGAATAAAACAATCTGTTGATTGACTTCTAGACAGCACAGTAGCTAAAGGACAGGCAGTGACTTGTTGCCTCCTTTTCTAGGTGTCTTGTTGAGTGCAGGATCCCCAGTGCTTAGTGTACTGACACAGAAGGCACTCGATGCATATGTGAGTGAATGATTTACAAGGAAGCCAGATATCAGCTCACTTGTTTCTAATTTCACTGAAAGCATTCAAGGGTGGGCCCGTTTCTCTAGATTTCTCCATATACCAACCCAGGGACATGTGAGAATATAAGGAATTTGGAAAGGGTACTGTGTATGTAATAACTGACAAATAAAAGCATGCTATCATTTATATATAAAATGACAGAGATGAGAAGGAACATAAATAATCCATGCTGCGCTGTAGAGATTGCAAAAGCACACAAGGACAATCGGCCTTGTTTCTGTTTAACATGCAGGCATTTAATTAGAAACCTAAATAATATATTAAGCTTTCTGTGTTGGAATTACTCTATGCCATTCTGCTTATCTGTCCCTGAATGAGATGAGTTTCCAGTTTCAATGCTCTGATTGCTTTACTCAACACCAGCAGGCAACCACTGGGGTTAATGGTCTTTACTCTCCTGGTACTTACTTGGGAGGGAGTTTTCATCCTCCTGGGGGAGGTGGTTGTGATGCTTTGGCCAGAGTTGCCACATCATGTCCAGCCGTATCATTAACCTCTGGGAAGAGAGAGCAATCTCTATCTCTTTCCTTTCCCAATTAACAGACATTTCCAGCCTTACTCGATACCCAGCGTTCCCCAGTTAGGCAAGTACTGCTTTGTTTCACTTACTTCCCTTCTATACGAAACTGAAATTCTGCAGAATGGACAGTGATGATTTTCTGTAAAAAGCAGATGTGGTTTTTCTCTACCTAAGGGTGGTACAATCTAGTTTTATCTTCTCCTTTACTTCAATTCCAGGAAAATCCATTCTCATCAAGAAAAATATGTCAGAAGAAAAGCAGATCACTCTCTTGTATTTGGGTTACATAAACAATTTTCCAAGCTAGCTAATAAAAAAGGGGACTTTATTAACATGAGGGTAGAAGATTATTGAAGGCGATGAAGAGTGACAATATTTTTCCCTGTGGTGCCTATGCAATCACAAGATGATAATTTTCAGAGGAAGAAAAATGCCCTTTTGCCCTTTAAGACAGTCACTAGGCTTTTACAAATAGGCAACCAAGGGCTGTACTGCACTACCATTTAATTTTTAATTAATACTAAATTACAATTGCATTTTCAGAGCATCCTTTCTCAGGCCTGCATTAGCAGTAAGAGAGTTCACCTGGATGGATGTTACTGCAAAAGAACGCCAGGGGAATGAGTAAGAGATCCACAACTGCTGTCAGTGGAAAGCACAAAAGAGAAATGAATCTCCACTAACAGCAAAGGGAGCTCTGGAAGCTGAATGGCACGTGTACCGCACCGATAATCAGAGGCCTCTTCTTTATGAAATGATTGTAAGGTTTTGTTCTACTTAGGGAAGTTTCAGAGTTGAGGGGCAGTGTGGCAGAATGGAAAGAGGATAGATTTTGGAATTAGACAACTCCAGGTGAAAATCCTATAACACAGGAAAAATCATGCCAACCTCTAGGGCTACAGGGAAGATTAACAAGCCCATTTTCATAAAATGCCAGAAACGTAGGTGCCCAGTAACTAGTAGCTACTATTGCCTCTCATTTGGGTCTGTAAATTTCAGAAGAGATGGTAAAGATTGACCTCAATACAATTAAATTTTGTTAATGAAAATGAACTTTTCAGGATACAGCTCATGTCATGCCAGAGGATTTTATCAGAACCATTTTGTGAGGTTCTAGATGAGAGTTGGCTGATGATTTCTGCTTTGGCAGCGGTATTAATACTTTGTTGGCGCATAGAGCCTCGGGATGTTTAATGGAGGAGAAGAAGAAAGAGCTGGAGCAGAGTGCTGTGGTGGGCTAGTGAAACAGTTTCAATCTCTATTTTAAAACCTAGTTTACTATTTTGAAAAGACCAAAAGGTATTTTACCATCATAATGACTGTGATTGCCTGTGAGCGATGGGAATGTAAAAGATTATTTTTCTTGACATTTCTGTATTTTCTAAATTTTCTACATTGAGTAGACATATATTACTTTGATAATTAGGAAAAATCAAATAAAATTATACTCTTGTCAATTATTTCAGTATCATATATCTTTTTATGGTCCTTTGAAAGTATAATTTTTGAGAAGCTCCTCTAACTGATGACATACCCAAATAGGTCAAATTTCAGCCTCAAAAATCATCACAGCCAAAGTAGGACAGGACCTTTAACTCCTTTCATGTTCACAAAAGGCAAAGGACAGAGTGTTTCATATGAGGGAGTCAAGCTTAGTAAACACAAATCTAATCTCCAAAAAAGTAAAGTTGTTTTACATGAGCACTCAAACCCTTTCTCCCTGACCTTTCCCCAATTTCTGGATTCTTTTATTCTGGTTTGTGAAACAAAGTCTTTGTGAGCCAGCTTGGAAGACAGCATTTTGGTTCTCTGAGAACCTCAGTGAGTAAATTCGACAAACACTGGCTTATCACGCCACGCCTGACACTCTGGCACCGCGCTATCTGCAAAGCCAGTAGGAACCGCTACAGGGGAACTTGTCTGCATCTCACACAACTTTTAATATAGGCAGTTATCTTCTTCCAACAGACAGTCTGGGTTTCTATATTTCAATCACCAGGACTCCTCAGGACAAGCAAAAATATCAGTAAACCAGTAAATGCTGTGGTGCTCATTTAGACACGAACACTTTCGTTAACATTTCCACACTGGAATGACCGTGGAGAACAAGAAACAGTTCATCCCCTGGCTCTCACAGACGAGCCCCTCTGCATACTGAACGTGGGACAACTGACCAGGAGTGTGGGTGAATCCTGGATAATGACGGGAAGTCCTTCTCCTTTGTGTAGTGCTTTTGTTAGCGGGAGCCAGGGGGCATAACCAAGAAAGAACTTGATGTGTTTGAGAGGAGTTGTCAGATGAGGGGTGGGTATTCCAGAAAGAAGTTGACTGATGATACTAAATAAGAGAAAAAGAAATTTAAGTGGTTAACAATTTTAAGAAACAGCAACATAGCTCTGGGGATGTGTTCTGAGAAATCAGAGGGACTTTAGTGATACAGAATGAAAAATCATAAGCAGTTGCAGAAAATTAGTGACAACTAGGTCAGGGTCTTGAAGAGTCAAAGAGGAGTAAAGTGAATAAAATAAGGAGAGGGATATTTACTAGTTGTTGAAAATCCTTTTCTAGTCCATCTTTACTTGTTTACATTGATTTCCCTAACTTCCCTTCTTAATATTATATGCTATCTTTCGTGCTCATGGCAAATAAAGATGATATAGCACTTTGATCAACGTGCAGAATCCAACCGCTATGAATCGAATTGTGTCCTCCTCAAATTTGTCCATTAAAATCCTAATCCCCAATGTGATTGCATTTAGAAATAGGACTTGTAGGAGGTAATTAGGTTAAATGAGGTCATAAGGGTAGGGTCCTAATCCCTTAGAATTCTTGGCCTTATAAAAAGAGGAAGATCTCTCTCTCTCTCTCTCATCCCCCTTCCATTCTGCATACATGCACTGAGGAAAGACCAGGTAAGGAACCAGAAAGAAGGTGGCATCTACAACTCAAGGAGAACCCTTAACAGATACTGACATTGCTGGCACCTTGATTTTAGACTTTCCAGTCTCCAGAACTGTGAGAAATACATTTCTATTGTTTGAGCCATCTAGTCTATGGTATTTTGTTATGGCAGCCAAAGCTGACAAAGACACTAACAATTTTTTGTTGTTTTGTTTTTGAGTTTCTCTAAATTACTATGGCAGAATCTTGGCCCAGAAATTTTTTAAAAAAATCAAACTCAGTTATTTTCATCTCATTTCTTAAAGTTTCCTGACTGACAAAAATAATATCTCTTCGTCATTTCTCATCACTTGCTGTGATATTTTCCACTGGAAAAATAGGCCTTGAAAGGCCTATTTCTTCACACTCATCTATCTGTCTTATGTAATTTATGGTCAGCCTTAAATGCAGACCCCTCAGAATGGGCTATTCTTGATTTGTTTCCGTTGTAAGTCTTGAACAATTTCATTTTAGTTTCCCAAGTTTATATAAGAAAGGACTGAGCCGTATCAAGAAATGTAGGAGAAGCCTAGGTTTCTAATGAATGTATGATTAATAATGCAACACTATTAATGAAAAATTAAAAAGATAAAGAGAAGCAGAAGGGCTGTTTTAGAACATTCAAAAACCAAATACAATTCTTTAGGAAAGTATTTTATTTTTGTGTCTCAACAGATGAAATTCATAACCTTGTTTTCTGATAAGACAATTCAAACATACAAATCAATTACAACAATGTGCTTATCAGCTCCCCCTCCCATCCCTATATTTTAAAGCAACCGACAGTTTTGAAGGACACCAAGACAATAGGGCTTAGCTAAACAATATGGCAATTAAAAATGGCCCTCTAAAAAAATAATTACAATAGTTGTTGAAAAGTATTTGTCCTTTGAGCAAAACCGATTGAATGAAAAGAAGCATCATGAAACAAGAAGGATTATAGCTTCCCTTCCAAGAAAAGGGAAAAGGGGATGTATATTAAAACAATAATACAGAAAGCTGGGGAGTCAGATTGAAAACAACAGAAAGCCCCAGGCAATAAATTTCTTCAATAAAATGCATCCCCTTGAAGATATCCATTCAAACTCTTGTATTGAAATAAATAACTGTTTCTCTACCCCCAGCACCTGGAAATGAATCATTTCTGTTCTCCTTTGTTAAAATGAGTAATTTCTCCAAGCTAGCATCTCTCAAAAAAGGAGAGTAGGGCTTGTTATGAATTTTGTAGAAGTCGGTAATATTAAAGATAAGCCAAGCTGACTGATGGCCAATGCCATTTTAGATTCTAGCTGTAAAGGGATTAGACATATCCTGGCAGACATGGAGCTCCCAGGGGAAGAGGGCTTCATACTCATTGACTCCTAGTCGCTCTGAATCCTGTAGCACCTTTGTACAAGGTCTCTTATTCTATGTACCATTCCCTCATGATTTCACCATAAGCCTCACAGCACCCTTGTGAGGTAGGTAGTGTTATGGTCATGTTGCGAGAGGGGGATGCAGAGATGTTAAGTAGCTTGCCCATAAAGAAACATGAATCCAGTGACAGAGCCCTACGGACTCTTACCCTAGATCCTTGTCTTTTTAGTACTTAACTATTCTGACTCCCTGAGAGTGGATCATTAAAGCAGGTAGGTCCTTAATGACAGACTTGTGTCTGGCCAGGTGGACACTAAGGCCTATCTCTTAACCACATGATTTGGATGATAGAAGAAGAAACAGGCTGTGATGAAAATGGAAGCCAAAGGAATTAATGTGGAGGAACACAGGATTAAAGTTTGAACGATAATTTGATAATGACTTTATTGATGTGCTGTTAAGTTACTATGATGATGATGGCTACTCAGTAGATATTGCACGATTAAATCAATGAATAATGAATGAATGAAAGGAGATTGTGCTTTGATAAGTGTAAAATTAAATTTTCTACATTTTTAAAACAAAGGCTGGAGAAATCTGATTTCCGATTTCTAATCAAGGATGGGAAGGGAAGAATTAAGTAGATACCTGAATTTTCTGTGGGCATGTATTTGGGCTAATATTGGCAGCATTTAAAAGCATTTAAATACACAAACATTTAAAACAATTTGCAATACAGAAGTTGTTTACTTATCGGTTTGGAACCCAAACCATGAAGATCAATGTCAGAGGCAGTGTGACAGTGCTTATAAATAAACACCATCCATTTCCCTTTACAATGAAGCTCTGTTATATATGCTTATTCACTCAATGCCATTTATTTGAAAAGCTTGTGCTCTAGAGTTCTTATCAAACGTATTTTGAAATACATTGAACTACCTAAAAAATGAACTACTCTTCTCTAGACTCACCAGGCAGGATATATTTTTTAGTTACTTTCAGTTTTTGTGAACCCTTTTTTTCACTCCAGTAAAACTCATGGCAGAAAACAGCTGCCCTATATTGAAACCAGCCCTGCATTAACACCAGCAACTTTCTTACAGTGGTGTCATGAAGGGCTCTTGAGACCACTGAAGTACAGGCCACTGGATTATCCAGGTGTTGCTAAGATAGAAGAGTGTATATAAATCAAGGTGGTGAAGCTGAAGTGGTAATCTCTTTGCATTACACATTTGTTCTGTGCTCAGTGAATTAATTCCCTGTAGGATGTTTGAACTGATATGCTACGAGGCTTAAAGAAACTCTGGATGCCAAAGTATGGATTTGTGTATATGTGTGTTTAAAGAAGTGTTTTATTTAAGTTTCATGAGAGCCCCATATGTATATAATGGATGTAACCTATTAGTCTTTTGTACATCCTGCTAATAGCCCGTGGCTAAAGGAGGAGACTAGATGGAGTGAATTGCCTTTGTGCTCTGGCACCAGCATGCTTGATCGCTTGTGCTTAGAAATAACATGACTAGTGACACTGTGGTTAGAAAGGTTCACGTAAATGTTACTTCTGCCTTAGAGGGGGATCTGGTAAATAGATTTATCTCCCAATGTGATGATGAAAATTCTAACATCATTCACTATAGATATAACTTTGACTATCAGAGATAAGATTTAGTCTTTCAATCAGAGGTAACCTATCTAGTAGTATGCTGCTTTTTATGAGACTCTCCCTGGGTTTTCATCTTTCACAGTCCGACTCCTTAGTGATTGAGTTGTGTTCTTAGTTTTCTTTTTTTTTTTTTATTAGCTGCCAAACAGAGTATCGAGAATCCTCAGATAAGCCATACATATTTCATCTGCCTTTTCCTTTTTCTTATCTTCTCTACAATTTTTAGTAATATATATATATATATATGTGTGTGTGTGTGTGTGTTTCTGGCATTAAAACACATGTACTATTTTAGAGACATTTATTGACATTTCATGATTTACCCAGTTCAGAGTATTATGGAATGAAACAATGCCTGCATGGCTATAACAAGGGACTTTTTTTCCAATCCAAAATTTTTGATAGAAGGTCATAATTTTTGCATTTAGTTATTTGTAAGAGTTGATGAAAGGCACCAGTGTTTCATGCCCTAGAAGCCAGCGTTTCCAGATTTTCCACCAATCAGTGGCAGAAACAGTAGGTGAATTTCCCCCCAGGTTTCTCAATTTTATCCTTAATTTGGCTTTTTTCCACATTAATCTTCATTTCCTATGTTTTAGGTCTGATAATGAGGTAATTAAGAAAAGAATATAGGGTTGTACAATAAGCTTATCTGTCTAAAAGGGAGTAGGTAGGAACTCATAACTTTTGTTTAGACTATAACAAATGACACAGAAACAGTGACAGCCATTTAGCAGGGGCAGTGTGCTCCTGACTGAGGAAACTGAGAGAAAGAAGAAACAAAATAAAAACAGAGACATACAACTATGATAAGCTTCTAAATTTCTGAAGTAGCACATGACCAGAAAGTCTTTACAAGTACAGAGCCAGAAGCCAGGCCACCAAGTTAAAAGTATGTTTAGCTTTCATTTAAGAACTTGACTTCATTATATTATTTTCTTCTCATTGTTTAAGAACAAGTCCTGAAGTACTGGGACCATCTTATCCCTAATCAGTAAGTTTACTGGACAAACTAACTTGTCATATTAATCGGCAGAGATGAATACCCAATACATTCAAAACTATGTTTATGGAAAATCGTTCTTTCTTTTAGTCATACTAGTTTAATGGTATAAAATGAAAGTCCATTGTTAGAGATGGGACTCTTCCCCAAGCAGCTCTGGCATTACCAGAAAATCTTCAAGGAGAAGAAAATACCTCTCCGGTGGCAAGCTCTTCATTTTGCAATTAAAGAACAGCAAAGGGTCCTTTTCTGAATTTCTTGCTAGCAACCTCAGAATTTGTGTGTTTGCTGCTGCCTGGAGGTGAATTCCAGGCTTTCTTATCACCTAACAATATGACTTCCAGGTACCATTACTGCCAGCTTTTTTGCTTCCTCCTCTACCTCCTCCTTCTTCACTGGAAGGCATCCAATGAGCTACAGAGGGTGAAGACGACACCACGGATGATGACAGCTACCTGAGCACATCTTTCTAAAGCCCAGTTTGCTCAAGTACCAAAGGAAAGAGAGCATCTTCGCTCTCAGCACAAAGATTGCACAAGAGCAGTCTTAAAATTTTCAAATTCATTTCCTCTTTAACACTAGACAACCTTCTTTTTCTCTTGTTACCAATTTACTTGAAGACGAGAAAAATTTGTTCTTTTTAATTTTTTGTGCCTTTCTACTTTATACAATGTCTGGAATCACTAAAAGTTGGCTGAGTGAAAGCTAACTCAGGAAGAAACACCATGTGATGGTGCTGTATGTATGGCTTGCCAAACCCTCACTTGCTCAAATATATTTCATACCTAAAGTCAGCCCATCATTTGCTTATGTAACCAAGTGAAATGAGTGTGAGATAATTTTGCAAGTGGTACAGGATTTATTTTCACTAACGTGGAATATCTTTATAGTGTGGTTGATATCACATAGACTCCAACATCCAGCAGGTCAAACTATGACCCCTTTAGAATTTTGCATACAAAGAACCTGGTAGCCTGGCTTCTGATTCCTGTCTGAGTGGTCTCTACGAACCCCACATTTGAATCAGATTCCCCTGGCTCTGCTTCATCTCCGATAGTTTGGTAGATTATTTGATAAAAACAGCACTAAAGTGATTTGAACAACCTCACGTCCTTGTGAGACTCACATACCTGTTTCTCTCGATAAGAAAATATTTTCTAATATGACTCCAATTGCCTTTTATTACATTTCATTTCTTAATAATACTTCAGTGGATTTAACGGAGATGTCAGATGCTTAAGCCCTTTTCATCAGCAAAGAAAACATGTTTTCTTAACTTATTTTACATGTTCATAAAATAAGTTAACTTGTTTTTTACATGTTAAAAAAGCATGCCCACAATAGTTAACCAATAATAATAGTCAATGAGACACAAACCTAAAATCAAGATACATGTTTTCATTAGCACTAATTTTTTTTTGAAAACAAAAACAAGCTATCAGGCATTTTTAAGAAAAGTTTTGTTAGGTTGTTGGTCAACTTCCAATCATGGGATATTCCCCAAATAGGATTTTGATAAAAGACATTAAAGGAAAACACAGACATACATTCTATTTCTTTTTTTTTTTCTCCTGCTCAAGCTTATTAACTTTTGAAAGTTACATTTTAAACACTTAAAAAAAAAATCAAACCACCCTCCCTCACATATTTATATATGTATATATGAACAATAGCTTTTTAACTAATTATGACTTGGGACACTCCATACCGTATGGAAAAAATGTGAAGACAACTGTCTTTTGTATCCAAGACCAGGTGTGTATGGCACACCTGATCTTGTAACTGGGGAGGAAAAGAGCATGTGTTCTTCCACATGGCCTCTATACAAAGTTTGTTCATGACTCTTTGCCAATCTCTTGCTATCTCACAGATGTGTAGATGAGCACTATGTTGCAGGACACACATTTTTGTAAAGAATGAAAGAAATTTTTTTGCAAGTCTGAATTAATTTCCTGCTTAATAATTATTTGATTATATTGTATTGTAGATTTTATTGATTATATTGCAGCATAGATTGAAAATTAAAGCAATTTAGAATAGGAGGTGTGCAACAAACAGAAGAAAATTAACATGGTAACTTTTGCTTTTTTTTTTAGTTCTTTTAGAATAGGCACAAAATCTTTGACTCTGACCCATTTTCAGTATGGACAGTTACCTTTTGAACTTTATAGGAATTAATGTAGTTAACCAATTTAGTAGAATGTAAATTTGCATTTTTGTTGTCTTCTAATGGCTATTTTGCATATTAAAGGTAGAGCTTTCCTTAAAATGTGAAGTACTCTCTTGATTATGCCAGCTCTTTTCTCATTCTGCTAAGGCTATAAATAAAGCTTTCTATTTAAGACTGGCATTATATCAACCCACCTGCTTCTGGAAGAGAGAGAGGAAAAAAAAATCAGAATCACTCAACCTGCAGATTGCTGTCAGCTTGTGATTATGTGAATGGTAAGTCTTAACTTTTAAAGTGTTATGTGAGATAGGCTGGAGGGTTTTTTTTAAAGCAATTTCCAGTTTAACAATTACCCAAGAATTTCTGAGTACTAATGAAAGAAGACTTATCCCTGGAGACAGCATTCATTGATGAGGCATAACAGCAGCTGGGAGGTGACAGTGGTGAGCAGGCAGAGCAGGAGAATGAAGGATCATTTCAATTGTGGCATCAGGAAGGGAGGCAGGAATGAGGGTGAAACCAAAGCTTTCCTCTCTGTGGGCTGTCTCAAGGAGGTTAGACCCTGCTCTTTTCCTCCTTCCTATTCAGGGTATTCTCCTGGGAGATTGGGGTTGGGGAGAGGGAGAAGAGGTATCCAAGACCTTGGTGAGAGGAGAAGGGCAGTCTGGGGCACAAGCAAGCTTGTCCTGATCAAATTCCCATATGTGGAAAAAGGAAGATCAGCTCCAGTCCTATTTTAGAAAAATAAACCTTTTACAAACATCGTAATTGTGTCTTTAGTTGTTGTTGTTGCAAACATTTTATCAAAGCCATCTTTAGAAAAGCTAACATAAAATAAGGAGTTTCCAGTCCCTACGATTTTTTGAGAAAACATGCACCTACATTTACTGTTCCCAAAACAGACAAACCAACTTCAGATGGAAAACCTGTCATTACTTGCTCCTTTAAAACATGATTTACTTGGCTAAACCTTGCACGCCTGGACTACGGCTCCTGAGCCCAGTGTTTAAAAGGTAAATTGAACTAACGATCACAGCAAGCAGCTGTCATGGCATCTTGCAGCCGTACATTGCGATGTTGTCCTTTCCCAGTTGCCACATTTGCTGGAGTGTAAATGAGAAGGCTCTTTCAGGAATGGCCTTTGAAGGGGTAAATGGTAGTATCATGGAAAGATTCCTGTCAAGTGTTTGCTAAAGTACCAGGAAATGCCTTTGTGGCCTAACCAAAATAAAAAATTTGAAAATTAATAAGTCAAATAACATTTCATTCTTCAAGGCTATCTACACATAAAGGCAGAATAACTCCAAAACCCCTCAGTCAAAAAAATATCGAGAGTTTTAGAGGAAAGGAATTGAATGGAGCTCCCAAAGCCAGTGATGGAAAGTCAATGGAAATAGCCAGGCACATAATGTATTAGTCTAACGGCAAGTGTTAATTCCAGTTATAGAGATGATAAATTGTTACCTAAGTACTGAGTAGAATGAATGGCTTTGGCTTCAAAGGTTTTGTTACTAGGTTCATATGCCACAAAATCCCTTTGGAATAGCTCATGTGAGCTATAGGTGACCAGGTCATAGAGAAGAAGGATAAAAAAGACACCAAGGAAAGTTAAAGAAGAGCATAATCTCTGATTATTCTTTAGTTAGGCGATCATAACTATAAAAATTAGAAATAAAGAAAATAGGATTAAAATGGATCAAGTGTCTTCCTCCAGCCTTTTTAAAATTCTTGCTATATCTTTTTGTTAGGCCTTAGCCTTCTAGGCTGAAAATGATGTACTTTTTTTCTCTGCTAGAAAGCCTCCAGACACATTCTGTGTTATTGAACAACTGAGCATAGTCCTGAAGTTAAAACAAATGTCTTGACACAGAGATGAAGGAAGACCCTGGAAGTATAAGTTAATTTACATGGGGCTCTACTCACTTTTATTTCTCCGAGATCACATCCTCTCTTTCGTACTTCTAATATAAAAATACATTTGTTCCTACTTGAGTAATGGAAAGTGACAAACGTCAGGCTTCAATGCAAGTGAAATTTAAATAATCCTTTTTTTTAAAAAGTCAGAGAAGATTGTAACTTCTGGACTTGAGAACTGAGGAGCACAGAATATTTGATACATCAATGAAAAAAGAATCTACTCTAAATACTGTAGAGCAAATCCTAAATGCCTTTGTGGGGAGTTTGTTGATAAGCAAAACTGTTGAGAAAGCTGAGCAAAACCAGAGTTCTGACAAATGTCCCTAGGAACTGGGAAGTATGAGTCTTGGTAATTTCTGGTTTATATTTTCAAACTTTGAGAATATCTGAAAAGCCATAATTATAAATGCAATGAGAATGAAAAGTGGCTTAAAATATGGGTAACATGAGAATTTGGAAAAGCAGAAATCCCTTACCGGGAACACATTACACAAAATTGTTCGGGTGAGCTACCATACTTTAGTAGTATGTATTTCAGACATTTGGGACCATGTGTCAATTATCTTAGACCATTAGGGCTTAGTCATAGAATTTTTTCGTATACAGATTTAATGGCTGGAGAGAATAAACACGTCTCTGAAAATGCTTTATGTATATATAGAGAGTAAGAGTACTGGTCAACTCAGAATGAATTGCTGAGACAAACAACTGTGTTGTATACTTTGAAACAAACCCTCTTGGAAGAAAGTGACTCAGAGATGTCATACCTAAGGGGATAATTTGGTGCTGGTTTGAGCTGTTATTCTCTACCATGGTCCAGTTTGAGCTAACAGAGAGGTAATTTGAAGCCATAAGGGAAAATTCACGCAAGTGAATATCTTTGTGAAATTGGTTACTTAAATATCAGAGTTACAGTCAATAGAATGCCAGAGCTTTGCAGATATAAAAAGGAATCCAAGATCTGCTCCAACAATGAGAATGTAGAAAATCAAATGTCCGATCAATTACCTATAAATCCATTACTATGATGGATGCTTCAGGCAGAAAGTAGCCAATTTTCCTGGAAATAGTTAATATACTTTCATAATCTGAACATTTATGCAAGTGATATATATATTTTTGGTAATCTATCAGAGCCCAATTCAAACAGTAATTTTCCTCTTATTAGAAATATTATGTTTAGGAATACTTTGGGAAAGTACTACTCTAATCTAATGTTGACCAATCTGGGTTCTATGAAACCCTAGTTTTTGAAGATGGTAAAAGTTACATCATAATAAGAAGTGCTTTCTGCTCAAATAAGTTAGAGAAACCCTTACATAAATAATATTAAGCAGGATTCTTGTTTACAGGATTTTTTCAGAGGTTTCTTAGGCTCATACCGATCTCAAACCTCTAAGAGGTGGTTATAGAATGAAGCATTTCCCCAATTTATTAGTTAATGGGACTCTTTTTTGAAAGAATTCTTAGTAATAAATAACTATTGTTCCATGGATCAGAGTATGGAAACCCCTGAGGATCCATCTAATGGAATAATAACTAAATCTTTTAATTAAATATTTTCATGGATGAGTTAACTTTTAGTGCAATTTCATTTCACTCGGCTGTTTTGAGCCACGATTTATTTTGACAGAAAATAGCAGTTAGAATCACAAAATTATTTTATTAATTGCTCAGCATTTCTCTCTTTTTGATAATTAAATACTTGCTTCATATAATGCTGCAAAATTAAGATGAAGTAGTTTTTATTAACTTTTGGAAGACTATCTCTCCACTTTCACTTCATTCGCTTGTAAAATTTGAAAGACCCCATTCCATTTGTATACAAGTTGGATTTGTAATAGAGTCTACACAGCAGAGCTCGATTTTCATTGTTTGATATAAATAAGGTAATTGTCACAAACAGAAAATGAATTTCTAAAGGATCTGTGATAACCATCAGGAAAAATGACTTAAATAGGCAATTCTTCAACCTCTATCTTACTTTCCACCCTTTGTTAAGGGAGAAATGTGTTTAACTGTGTTGCTATCCAATTGGCAAAACAATTTCTGGGCCTGTGATTGTTTTTATTGGGGTCGATTTAATTTTATTAAAGTTCCTCAAAACTTCAAATACTAAAAAGAGCCAGGTTTTTGAAAGTCAAACCCCCAATCTGGTATGTCAAGAAGAAAATTCCAGAGACCTTCTACTCAAGCTTACATGCTACCCAAAAGGGGACCTATTTTCAAGTTCCTCTCAAAATGTGAAAAGTGTAGAAATTTCCTGTCTGTTCTATGCTAATTAAATATATGACATATCATGAGCACCGTCTATGTCCAATACTTTCTCAGACCAAAGTCATTCACTCAATATTTAACCAACTGGAGCTATGCCCCCTTTGAACCAGATCACTCGTGGTAACAGCATGCTGCCATTTTTTTTTAAAAAAAACTGGAATGTTCAACTTTGAGAAATAATCATTAATGAAAACTAATTGGACAAGAATCTTTGGGCGAGAGGGGTAAAAGCATCAGCACGATTTAACGTCTTGATAGGGCTCTAACTTTTCCCTCAGTAGAGAAAAAAAAAATCAGTAAGTGTTTCTTGATCCACTTGTTTCTTCTCCCTTTAAAAACAGGACAGATTCCTTTTATCTATCCAAGATAATTTCAAAATAAAAACCAAAATCTACTTGGTAAGGAAGGAGGGAGAAATCCTGAAGTTGCCTATTCAAGGTAATACTGTGTGTACAGTATTTGAATAGAGAACATCAGCGTAGCAGTAGCTAGATGTTCCCTTTGACTAGCAGCAATCTAGCCCAGAGGCAGCTATCACGTTTTAAACAGATCCTTAATTATGCACAGATCACCCTGGTTTGTGTTGGCATTTGAGAACTCCTTGTTATGCAGAGAGCTTTTGAACATCTGAATTCTTGATCTAGCTATTGGTGAATATTACCTTATAATTATAATAACCATTACCTCTTTTGCCATTTTCTATTAACCCATTAGCAGCAACTGATGAAAGTAAAATCAAGGGGTGGTTAAATGGACCATTTTAATTATTAACACCTACCTTGCATTTTACAGGTACATCTAGTGGCATACCACCTTACCACCTTCTGGAGAAACCAAGGGCTTTGTTACAGTAAACTGGTCCAGTGTGATATTACAAGTATAAAAAATATTCCATTCTGTATCAAAACTAGGCACATGCCTTTATTTATAGTAACAGAAGTTAACAGAGTTAAGCAGTTTTGCCTTGGGTCCTGTTTCTTGGCATCCTAAATCAGACAAACACGCCTCTCAACATATCTCGGCCCATAACTCCAGGGATCTAGTCTCAGGGTTATCTGAAGGCAAAGGAAGGTGAAATCACACTGGGATCTATAGTGGTGAGTAACTAAAAGCACAACCTCTCATTCATATTGCTTTAAAACACATACAGCATATATGTTTTAAAAAGAAAAAGTAAAGAATATATTGACCTCTTTGTGGTGCTGAACCAACAATATGGTATGATGCAAGGCTTTTAACAAATGATAATCATAGATACAAATTTTTCTGTAGAGTATGTTTTAGACAAATGTGTCTTTTTAATATGTAAATCCTACACTGTAGGTTGTTCTTTTTTATTTTTTCTTTTGTTTTTGCAGTGGTAGAAAATGTTGAATAATTGTCCATGAGCATGAGCCAAAGGTTCAAGTTCATTACTGAGATCCCCAGAATGCCAATATTTGCAATGCAAACAATTAGTATCCCACTGTGTGAAGGGCTCTAACACACGTCTGCCTGCCTCTAGATGGAACGTCTCCACAAGAAGTCCTTCTGTTTCCACGAACCCTGCTTTGACACAAGGGCAGCTGCACGAAGCTGCCTCCTAACCTAGTAATTTATTGTGCCAGACTGTCTTACTGAAACCAACAACGACAAAGAGACAGTCGTGTGAGTGGTGGACCCTCAAATCATTTTCATGTTGAACCTCCTGGGTCCAGCCACCTCCCCTTCCACAACAGCACCATTGTTTTTTCGGGGCACATACTCAAGGTCAATGCTGTTTTTGTGCTTGCCTTTCCCTCGGCTCCACACAAAAAGGAGAAGAAAACAAAATAAAACCACTCCCAGAAATGTGAAACAGCCCATGGCTGTAGACACCAGTATTGTTTTAAGGTCCAGGGAAAAAGTATTGGCATTGGTGCCGTTGGAAATGGTGTCATTGGAGTCAGTCATGTACATAGGGGTCCTGTTTGCGTAAAGAAAGCGATCTGAAGTGAATCCTTTCACAGTTAAGGAGGCTGTGAAGGTGTCATTCCCAGCAGCATTGCTAGCAATGCAAACATACATCCCACTGTCTTGATCCTGGGCAAAGCGGATTTCCAAGGTGCCATCACCCAACACTGTGGCTCTTCCATTGGACTTGGTGGTGATGAAACGCCTTCGGGGTGTCACCCAGGATATCACAGGCTGCGGGTCTCCATCAGCATTGCATTCTAGCTGAACCGTCTGCCCTTCATCCACTAGCAGATGCTGCAACTTCTTTTCACGGATTTTGGGTTTTTTGCAGGTAAAGTAAAAAGAAAGGGCAGTGCTATGGAAATCCTTGAATGACCTCTCACGGATGGTGTCTGGGCCAGCACACATGGGCTGCTGGCCACCAAACTGTAGGGTGGGCTGTCGCTGCAAGATCCAGAGGAGACGGCAGTCACAGGCCAGTGGGTTGTTATTAATGCTCAGGACCTCCAGAGCCCTAGGGGAGGAGAACACATTCTCTTCCAACGTTTCCAGCAGATTCTGAGAAACGTTGAGCACGCGTAGGAAGTGGAGCCCTTGGAAGGAGTGAGGCTCAATGGTGCGGAGCTGGGCCCCCACTATATGAAGCTCCTGGAGGCGGGTCAGGTCAGAGAACATGCCTGCTTCAATAGTGCTGATGGGATTGTAGGAGAGGTTAAGGTGGGTCAGGTATACCAGGTGTTTAAAGGCAAGGAAGGGTACAGTGGACAGGTTGGTATTGGTGATCGAAAGGGATGTGAGGTTGAGACCATAGAGGCTATTGGCAGGCATCATATCCAGTAAAGGCCAATAGTCAATCTCTAGGTGTTTCAGGTGGAACAGTCTTTTAAAGGCATACACAGGCATATTATTGATGTTGAGATGCTTCAGATGCAGGCTGATGAGGCTGCGGAGGTGGGAGAGGGCTTCTGTTGGTACCGCTGTTAAGTTGCATTTCTCCAGGGTGAGCTGCTCCAAGCTAAGTAGCCCACTGAAGGCCCTGTGAGAGATATAAACCAAATCATTGTCCCCTACTTCTAGAGACTTCAGGTTATGTAGGTCCTGGAACATGTAGTCTAGTAAAATGACAATCTTATTCTCACTAATGTCAAGCTTGGTGAGATTGGACAGCCCTGTGAATACCCCCAAAGGGACCAGCTTGAGGCGATTGCCTTTCAGGCGGAGAGAACGCAGGTTAAAGAGATTGTTAAATGCTCCTGGCTCCACATTGGCGATGATGTTGTCACTCAAGTCTATCTCCTCCAGCAGAGGATATGATATGAATTCTTCAGGGTTGACGCTTTTCAGCCTGTTTTTACTGAGGTCCAAGATTTTGGTCTCAATGGGAATGCCCTCTGGGATGGCAATCAACCGCCTTCTGTGGCAGCTGACAGATTTGTTCTGGGCAGAGCACTCACAGCGAGCGGGGCAGCCAATGGTGGATCCCATGAAGACTAACACCACAGCCAGACCCAGGAATGGCTGCCAGCATGATATGGCCGTGTGAAGCATGACTCCACTTCTTAGTCTACACCTTGGTCACGGGCCTGCACAGAAGGGGTGAAAGAAGGGAGGAAGAGAAGTTGAGTGAGGACATAGACAGGTGGAGCGGCACAAATAGGTCAGCAAGTATAACTGAAAGGACACTGGATTTGGATTCAATCAGATCTGGGCTTACACCTGAGGGTTGCCATTATTAGCAAGGTGATCTTGGTCAAGTTGTTTCACCTCTCTGCACCTCAGTTTTCTTGGATGTAAAATGGGGATAATGGGGGAGATAATAGTAGTAGCTTCCCAGAATTATCATGACAATTTCAGTGTTTGACAACTACAAAGAGATAAATACAGTGTCTGGTACAGACTGTGAGGCAAAACAGCATAAATTTCACACTAAAAAGGCTCTATTTTGAATTCAAATGAGAGAAACAGGGGTCAATGGCTCAGAGGAAACCAGTTTGAATCTGTGTCTGCATTGCTAATGTTTGGGATATCATCCTTCATTCAGAATGAAGCTCATGGAAGTTTCATTCGCCAGCAGACCCTTAGGCTCAACATACAAAACAAAGTTACATTCAATGCAAGCTGTTGGGATTTTTAGCTCCACATATACATTTCCTATTTTGTAAAAAAACCTTTCAGTTTTAAGGAATACCGCTTTCAGAATTCAGTGAATTTTGATTTATGAAGAGATTTTCTTATCTGAGGCAAATAAAAAGAACCTCAAAATATCCCTATGTTTTTGTGTTTCTTATAGCGATGAAGCAGAATCAATGTACCATGATGGCTATGATGAAAATGCTTCCTTTATGATTTTGGGTTAAATACTGAGGCATGGGAAGAGTTGTAATTTTAAGGAAAAAGTCTTTTGATAAAAATGAACTATCATTCTTTCATATTCATTCTTTTATTTCTTCTTTTCCCCATTTCTTTATTAGGAAGAAACTTTCATATTCAAACTCAAATCCAGGGGACTTGTTAAGGTGAAGTTCAATGACATTGGAAGTGAGTATGTTTTCAATGTGGTTAGTTAAGCAGACACTGAATTTACTGCCCAACTGAATAACAAGAGGTGTGTTGTCGAGCTGTGCTTTTCAAGTCACGGTTCCCCGGAATATACTTCATTAACGTATACCATATTTTACTCAAGGTTATGCAGTTTGAAACAATATTTTTAGATAAAAAAGTATTTAATAAACTTCAACATTCACTCATGCATTGTTGTAGCTGCATTTGATAAATTTTGATTTTTTAAAAAATATTATGCAGTCAAAAATATTTTCTAATTTACTTTGTGCTTTTTTTCTTTAACCCATGGATCGTTTAGGATCTAGATGGTTTATTTTCAAAATTTAGATATTTTCTAGATATCTTATTGTTCTTTATTTCCAATTTAATTCTGCTGTGGTCACAGGACATACTATGCAAAATTTCAATCTTTTGCAATCTACTGAGATTGCTTTAGTGGACCAGCACATGATCAATCTTGCTGACCACTCCATGTGCACTTGAAATGGATATGTATTTGCATTTTGGGGTTGTAGTGGTTGCTAAACATTATTAATGTTAATATTGTTGATTGTGTTGTTCAGATCCTCTACATCCTTTTAATTTTTTAAGTTACTCTATCAGTTACTGAAAATGTGTGTTAAAATGCCAACCTATGAATGTGAATTTGTCTATATATCCTTAAGTTCTGTAGGTTTTGGTTTCATGTATGTAAAAGCTCTCATATTAAGCACATGTTCGATTTCTGATGTATAGATCTTTTATCATTAAGAAGGGTCCATATTTGTCTCTAGTAATACTCCTAATCTTCAGTCATTTTTTGAGGCAACATTTTTAGGTTTATTGCATTTTAGTTCATTCTTTAATTTTCACAAAACATTATATTGAAATCCATGACTAAAAGGAGAATGTTCAAGACAACAATAAAAAAAACTAGCCTCATTCCATTTTGGCATTAAGATCTTAAAAAAGACATGCTGTTAACATCTGGTTGATCTTCTTGTCTAATATGTTGAGAAATAGAGTAGTTATTAAATTTAGAGCTGAAACTATTTTCAAATAATTATGTTCCACTATTCACAGTCCACTGGAGATACACTTGAAGCCAAACATTTCCCTGGCAGCAGAAGGTGAAATGATAATATGCAGTAAAACATAATCCTGAGAAGTATCTTCACAGACAATGTTGCTTTGATATTGATGATTCCCTATCTTGCAGCAATTATATCCCCAAGCAAATACCCTTTGCCTGGTTCATAGGATATCTTTCTGTTGTTTTCTCTTTTGCTCTTTGGTGTCTACTTGTCTCTTGCCTTTTTTTCCTGTCTTTCTCCTTCTTGCTTTATTTTCTTTGAATTTTCATTTTAATGTTGTATTTCAAGTCCTCTGTTTATTTTTAAATCTATATTTCATCTTATTTTTATTTGTTGCTCTAGAGATTAGAGGATACAGATGATCCCTGACTTATGGTGGTAGACTTACAATTTTCTAACTTTACGATGGTACAAAAGTGATACGCATTCAGTAGAAACCGTACTTCGAGTACCCATACAACGATTCTGTTTTTCATTTTTAGTATAGTATTCAATGAGTTATATGAGATATTCAATACTTTATTATAAAATAGGCTTGTGTTAGATGATTTTTCTCAACTGTAGGCTAATGTAATTGTTCTGAGAGTGTTTAAGGTAGGGTAGGCCAAGATATGATATTTGATAGGTTAGGTGTATTAAATGCAAATATTGACTCATAATATTTTCAACTTATGACGGGTTTATTGGGATGTAACCTCATTGTAAGTTGAGGAGCTTCTGTACATCTTTAACACAATATACTTTAATATTCAGTTGCTTCAAGTAAAATATTGGAGCCTTGGAACAGTATATTTTAGTTTACACTTCTCCCCCATCCTTGGTGGAGAGAGGTTTAGTGAGTACTAGGCGTGGGAAAGGTAGGTGCAAAGGCTTGGAAACAATGGAAAACACTCTATGACTGGGGACTTAGAGTAGTTCAGAATAATTGGAACAAAAACTGAGGAGGAAAAAGAGTCTGAAGAGGTAATTAGGGGAATGATTCACAAGGGGCTTGCACACTGTGATAAACTGTACCTTATCCTAAGGGCAATGGCAAGCCGTTAAAGTGTTTTATGCAAGAGAGTGATATGATCAGATTTACATTTTGTAGAGATTAATATGACTCCAACATGAAAAACAGACTTATAAGAAAGAAAGCCTTGAACCTGGAATTCAGAACACTGTTGTATAAGTTCCAAGCCAGGAAGAACTGTGGTTGCAACCAGGGTCTTGGGAGTAGGCTTGGGTGAATGGACAAATTAAGAAGGCTTTCTGAGACAGAACAGCAATGCTTCAGTTATGGATCAGTTGCAGAGGGTGTAGGAGAGGAGAGGCAGAGATTATTTTCTGTCTTTTGACAACTGTGTGAGACCTTGTGTCCTTCACTGAGATGGGGACATAAAGCAGTACCAGGATGAGGCATTGCTGGTTCCCTCAAATGTGTCCATCACTGGACCACAAGTGTGGGGTCCCTGGTCAGATTAATAATTTTCCACTCCTTAATAATATTTTTCTAATTTCTTTTAGTATTTCTTTGGCAGGGCAGAGAAAATGTATTTTCTATTACAATTATATGGCTCTTTATGTTCAAGATAAAAGTTATATGCTTTATAATTTTCAGTTCCTTTTAAATTGATGGTACAGAGTGAGTAATTTTTAAATAAATTACACTGGGAAGTACTAAAAGGTGGCCTTACTAATAATCTATCTAACAGAGGAAAATAAAGTAACAGAAAGTAAGAGAAATAAACTCACAGCACATAGTTACCCCTTGGAAGAGAAAACTCACAACACAACTACTCCCCTTTTTCTGTTTTAATTAAAACACCCATGCCCTAACTCATTCTCTGTAAGAGTTTTGTTTTGTCAGTATTGAAGAGCCCTAAGTGGACAGTAGGGGTGTGAACTTCCCTCTCTAGCTCTCTGCCTCAGTTCCTGTCAGAAACACATTTCAAGGACTCAGATAACCTAGCTTCACAGAGAAAAGAGAAAAAATCAAGAGTACCTGCAATATCTTTCCAGTGCTTCCGTTATCAGCCTGCTGAAGCAGAGGAGATAAAAGCCATTTTTACCCTTTAAAAAGTCTGAACAGCTTTTCCTCAGTTGCCCGGTACTGCCTTTCTTCCTCTGTGTGTCATGGTCACTCCCTCCTTTTCTCTCTTTCTTTCTCAGAAAAATAAACTTTTTGCTTTTATATATCCTAATTTCTGCATGAGAAATCTTTCTCCACCCACAGTATGAGCACCTAGTGAGCTTTCCACCCTTACAAGTACTATCTTCTTTGGCAGAATTTGCCCAATCTACATATCACCAGTTAAATAAGGAGATGGCTGGCATCTTATTTCTGATTTATTTCGATAATGGTTGAGGGAAAAGTTGTTTATTGACTGGGTCCCTTCACTGGGTACTGAGTATGTCTACCATGGAAGACAATGTTTAATTAGATCATGGCTACAACTAAACCAGAAAGGAGCTCGCCTAAGGTGGATTTGTATCTAGGTTTTTTTTCCCCCAGATGGTTATTTTGGCTCCAGTCAAAGCAAATTACTATCAAAAAGAAAGATGGAGAAGTACTCAGTAAGCAGGTAGCATGCAAGGTCCCTTCAGATCTGGAACACCTTCCCATTCTGTAAGCATACCCCAGGGCCATTCAGACTACAATGCTAGGGTAGTTAGAGGGAAGCTATTTTATTTCCAGTATGCTTCTAGCTTGTTCTGTCTTAAAAGTTTAGAATTAACCTGCTGCTTGCTTATACAGCTGCCAGGCACAAGATTAGAAAATGACTTTGAGGAAAAAAAGATCAAGAGTGTGGAATAGGCCAATAGCAGGCTGCTGATAACAAGGTCCACCAGACCAACCTATTGTTTGCTGCCTTGCACAAAGCTTGCTTTTTGCCACTAACCCCCTTTTTCTCTCCCCTTTATAAGTTGCTCAGGAAGCAGAGGAGATGAGATGGTCTTTGAGTCAATAGTCCGCCATCCCTTCACCTGCCGGCACTTGAATAAACCATCTTTCCTTCACCAACACTCGCCTCTTGTGCTCAGTTCTCCAGTGGTGGGGCCACTCAACCTGCATTCGGCAACAATTCTACTACTATCCTTTAGCTGGGCAGAAGTAGAAGATTTGAGGCCATGTCTCATCAAAGTTTTTGACTGTAGCTTGGCAATTGCAGAGGAAGGTTGTGCTTTATTATTCTCGTCACAAATATTTTTCAGTTTTAGTCTAGAAGGGCAAACTGCTGACTCCGTTTAGCTTTCACTGTCAGCAGAAGTCTTACAATCAAAGCTAGCTCATAAATGTCCGACTGTGACCAAGGTTTGACAAGATGAACTTTGTTTCATTAGGAATAAAGCAGGAAACTAAAATCTATAGGGAGCTGACTAGAGCCTTTCCATTAATTCTGATCAAAGGGACCCTCAGGCACAATGATTAGTACCTTTTAAACCTAGTGTGTGAAGTTGGATATTTTTATACTTATATTTCTTGTATGCTGGCTATTTATTTCCCACTCGTTCAATTAATGTAAAAAACACACATGAAAACATCAGGGAGTGGGCTTAAAGAAGCAACACAGAAGACGGAAATGGAAAAGAATTTGAGCTCATTTCACACCTGGCTCATTGTGATATTTGTTAGCTGTGGGACATGGATAATAATGTCTATGACTTTCATCATGTCCTCTGTTAATTTGTGTTAACAAAACAGAATAAATGTGAGCATTAAAGATCGTATGCGTAAGATGCCTAGCACATAAATAGTAGTTGTCACTATAAGCATTTTTTATAGGATAATGGTTGGATTTGTGGAAGTAGTATTTGTCAGAAAAGACAGCAAGCCAAAGAAAGACATGGATTTCCCTCTGAGGACAAGAACACAGCAGAAAGAAGTCCTCAAACAGATGATACAGTGACAAAGTGGAGAGATCGGTAAAATGAAGAAAGAGAAATGGAGAATTTCAAATAGCCGTTATTTTTAAAACACAAGTAGGACAGGAAAGAGGTGATGGCTACTGTATGTTGTTTAAAAAGAAAGTTTAGAAGGGAAACAGCTGCTCTGATGGATGAAAAGGTAATGATAAATTGCTTAGCCTGGGAATTCTATGATTAATTTAGTTCTCTGACTGGCAACTGAACAAGGGCACAAAACAATAAATGGATAGCACAAAAATCTCTTTAAACCTTCACACCAGCTAATGATAGGATTTTTTTTCCAGTAAAGCTGTTTCCCAAATGGAGAGGAGTGGGTGAAAAGGGGGGTGAGTGAGGAAGGAAAGAAAGCAAAGGATTTAATGAATAATGGTGTCTAAAATACATCTGAGGTTATAATTTCCAGGTGTCCAAAACTGCAAATTCAGAAATACAGGTCTGTGCCAAAATCAGATACTGAAGAGTTGTGGAAGTTGTATAAAACATTTTTAAACTAAGAGAAATCAATTTTAGTGTGAGCAAGTCTTGAAACTCACCAGGGTTACCCAAGTTCTTTGAAGGACCCAAGTGAACTTGAGATTGAAGCCCAGAGTCCCAAACCTGGCAGGAAACATTGGATTTGAACTCTTTTTCTAAAGGAATAAAATATATCCTTCTACATGATCTCCAATTACCCTCCAAAGCATTGTATTTTTACTTTTTTTCCTCTGATTTTTGGTAGGGAAGAAATGGAAACTTTCAATATTGAGGCTCAACTTGGGAACATTGAAGGGGAAATGGAAACAGCCAACATGAAAGCAAGACTTGGAGAGCATTCAATGTGTTTTATATTATACAATAATTTTTTTACTAAAACTTAAAGGCATAATGATACAATTACTCAGTGGCTCAGGCAAGAGGGTAGACAGTTACCTACCATTGTATAAGAGATACCTCTCAACTAGCCATATGCAACTGACTGATTCTGTAGGTAACTGAAGAAAGCATTTTGATCTGTAGTTACTTGGCTAGAGACTATTAGATGCTTGCAATTATCATTTGGTTTGTAGCCTATATAGATACTGTGAGATTCTATCTGCATGGAAATTAACTGTTAATATGATTTAATGCAATGGAATTGATATAAATTGATATAAAATGGGCACGCAACTAGTAAATTGAACAAGCAGGACTCATGGATGTAGTCAGATAGCATCTTTGTTCTTTTCCTCTATTGTCCCTTTATAATCTATTTGGGAGATGTAAGAAGATCAAGAAAATAGTTATTTAACTCTAGAACTGTTATAGATAACTTGGTATTCTCTGGAACTGGCAGATTTTAAAGCTGACTCCTTTTGTGTAGGAATTTTCAGGCTCTTTGGGATCTACAATCAAGGGATATTTCATATGTAGTTCCCTTTGATCTAGATGAGTGAGTCTCTGTTCTGGCTCGTTGAGTAGATATCCCACAGTTCTGAAGAATATTGTACTTGCTGCATCCCCATTAACCTTTTAGGTGGCCTTACTGTAAAGGATCTAAAACAACCCAAGTACTGGCTGTCTTATGTATGTTGCCTTTATTTGCCCCCCTGAAACCCCTGGAACTGCAGAAAAATCCCCATACAGCTGCAACTTCCTTTACTTTGCCACAAAAGAGGATATCTAGCCTAACTTTCATTTTCTAGATTTGCCAGGAAACAGTTGGATAAGTCATGATGTACCTTTAACTACAAGGGAAGACTTTAATAGGAGTCCATATAATCCTGTTGGAGTACTCTTCTCTTGATTTCAGAAGGGGAAAGAACTTTTCTTGCTTGATCAGTCATTTGTCTAATGTTTTAGTAATGGAGCAAATATTTCTATCCAGGATTTTTTGACTCTTTGGTTTATTCCTTTACAGGATTTTTTGAGCTCTTTAATATTTATGCGATACTTCTCCCACCTTTTCTCATACATTATCACTGAATACAGCTCATCTCAAATAGATAGCAACTATAACAACCTTTTAAAACATACTTGTTTTTTTTCAGAAACACTTTCTTTTATAAATAGGGAGAAACATACAATTTTCTTATCTTCTCTCTGAGCTATGCTTTGGTATCTTTTTCCAAGGCTCTGAATTAGCTTTCCACTGGACCCTATTTCAAAACATGAGTTCATCTTGTATTCAAGTGACTAGTGAACAATTAGCAAAGCTTGTCCTAAGTCATTAATTAATAGTTTCTGTTCAATCTTTCCTGAAACTGGAGAGCCCTCTGTTCTCATGTTTATTTTGATCTCTTTGAAATGCAAATTATTTGCTCTTCTCTTACAGTTCTGAATCTCCTTTTGGCCTACATAGAAATATTTGGACAGATAGAGTATGCCTATTCTACTTAAAATTTTTAAAGATGAAAGTGGTTTTTGCCTAGCTTTGAGGTTTGTCTCTGTGAAATTAATATTACTAATTAAAGGGTAGTTGGCCTAAGATGCCTGATGGCCTCACAAATGTAAGCAAAATCCTCCAAATCTGTAAGGCAGTATAGAGTACCGGCTAAGAGCACAGAGATGCAACAATAAAAATGTGTTTAAATCTTAACCCTCTCTTAGTCTCAGTTTTCTTACTTCCAAACTAAGAACAAAAGTAACTATCCTTACTTACTGTGAGAAGGAAACGTGATATTGTGTATCAAGTCAGAGCTCCATACTTTTATTATTACTATTATTATTTAGAGAAAGGGAAGTGTTGCACATGGTGTTGGGCATAAAACCCTCTCAATTGAAGGGAGTGCTAAAAACATTTTTTGATGTAAATAGTCACCTAAAGGATAGGGAATCAGGAGTCAATGGATTAATCTATTGAGGTAGATACTAAGGTCTCTTAAGTATTTCATATTACAGATGCAAAAACTGAGGTAACCACAACCTAGGGCAAAAATTCCTGCTAAGAAGTTACTTAAATTTCTCCAAAGATAGAGTTAGGAAAAGCTATGAAATATGCGCCTCACTTTGGAGTCAAACAAGGGTTGGCTACCTTTCTGTGGTAATTGCTCAGTCCTCAAGACCCATGTAGGCCAATCTGCAAGGAATATGCGACCACTGAGGAGAACTCCTCCTCCTTTATAAGGTTATTAAATTTTACTTGAGAAAATAAGATTAAATAGAGGAGAATTCTGTTAAGTAGTTTCCCTTTCAAATTCCTGAATTTTATCTATTGTTTGATGAAATACTGCACTCTTTGAAGCGTGGATATTCACAAAGGAGAATCTCTCTGCAGATTACCTGGTTTTAATTAGTTGGTGCTGAATGCACCTAGACATTTTAGCTTCTTTCTTATTTTAAGCCATTCAGACAAGATAGCTGTCTTAAATCCCTCCTGGAACCCCTGGAAATGAACAAATACAAATTTCTACCAGCTTCTATAACAGATAAACCCTGAAATCTCAATAGTTTAAAACAATAGAAGTTTGTTAGTCCTGCTCCGTGAAGACATTGAGGGACTTGGGCTCTATTTTGTGGCTCCACCCTCTTCTAGGTCTTTAAACTCCTTTCCATTTGACATGGAGGATGACAAAGAGGATCATAACTAAGAGATTTTCATGAACAAAACCTGGCAATAGCACTCATGATTTTTGCTCAGACTTCATTAGCCAGAGCACACCCACCTGCAAGGGAGACTGAAAAATGTAGTTTAGCTACATGGCTACGAGGAAGAGAAAATAGGTTTGCAAATAGCTAGCTATTCTCTGCCAAAATAAATATAAATTGATATTGAGTGTGAATTTAGTATGTATGCCTATATTTATGCTTTTATTTTTTTTATCTATTTATAAGTTATTTCAGAAAAGACTTAGGTGTCAGGAAAATTACCTGAAAGGACAACCTTGATATAATAAATTAGCTAATAGAGAAAGATAAACTATCAAATGGAAAGTAAGAGGAATAAACTCACAGCACAACTGTCCGTTATTTTGTTTGATTAAACCACCTGGGACTCAACTCATTGTCTTTAAGATTAAAATTGTTTGAGAGTTTCATTTTCACAGCCTTGAAGAGCCCTAAGCGGACAGCAGGTCTGAGAGTCCCCTCCCAGCTCTCACAAGAACCAGAATCCAAGGACTCTGAGAAAGCCAAACTCACAGAGAAAAGAAAAAAAAAAAATGGAAAAGCAAACACAGCCACTTCACAGCCGCTTCTGTTATCAGCTGGCAGTCATAACTAGTTTTTCTCTCTTCTCTTTGTCCCCATAAAAATCCTGAGCTTTTTCTGCTCAGTGCTGACACCTTTCCTTCTTTCTTTTATGTTGTGACCTTCTTACCCTTTTAGAAGTAAAATAAACTCTTCTTTCTTTAAAACTATTCTAATCTTTGTGTTGAGAAATCTTTCTCTACCCGCACACGAATTCACACTTAACATTACCTGTCATCTATCTAAAAGATCACTAATGCCATTTTGTTTTCCCACACATTAGAGAAAAAACACCTATTGCCATGTAAGTTTCAACTTTGACCTTTGTTGACATAACCGTCTTTGCCAGATAGAGTATTGCATCTAAAATTCCTGTGTACATACCTAGTCTTAATTCATACTAAATCATTATTAAATTCCTAGGTGATAGGAATTTTATCATTTTTCTAGCCACTTTATGAATGAGAAAATGAAGGCAAAATGCAATTTTTTAAAAAAACTATATAGCAATCAAGCTAAGAACATGTAATTCTTTACATTCCAAAAGTCTCATAACAGTTTTTTGCCTTTAGCAGATATTTGGGAACTTTCCCCTTATTTTATCAACTGATGGTTGCAAACTAATTACTTGAATTCTCTCCAAAAAAAAAAAAAGTAGAAAACTATCAAAGTATAAAGTATATTTAATTGAATTCAATAAATATATACTGGCTACCTTCTGTGTGCAAGGCAGAACTGGGGACAGAGGTGAGTAAATGCAATTCTTGTTCTCAAACAGCTTGTAGTCTAGTAAGGAAATTCTGTCCAGTAACAAATTAATGATACTGATTTGACTTTCCCAAATTTGAACTACATTATAACTTTAAGCAGCAAAGCTATACTTTAACACATTATTTAATATATTGAAATATTGCAAAACAATGTCTAGCCAAGGAAAATAATTATATCATCTATGATTCATCTCTCCAATTGACTATTACATAGCAATTAAAATGATTGCTATAGGAGATATTTAATAACTTGGAAAATGTTTATATACAAATGTTAAGTGAAAAAGGATATAAATTTATATCTATATCATTAATATAATTAAGGAAAAATACCCTTAGGCATTAAACAAAAGACCAGAAGGAAATATATCAAAACTTTAAGTGGTAGATTATGCTATAGGTATTGGTTATTTATTCTACCAGTTCTGCTTTTTGTTTAAAAAATGTTTTTGATGTGCATTATATTGTACTAATGTTGTAAAAACAAACAGTAGAAACATAAAAACATAATAGGAGCCCTTCAAAATTTAATCCCAGTAAATCTCTATTCTGAATGAATACTGGAACATAGCTATGATCTGATACATCTTTAGTCAATTAATTGGGTACCTTATAAAGTTAGGGCAGAAGATAAGTCCCCTTTTTGGTTACTGCTTCTCTTTTCCCTATTCTGGTACTTTATATCTACCCTTATGATTTTTCACCTCTCTCTCTTTCTCTTCTCTGTCTCTCTCTCACACACACATACAAACATACATATATATCAAAGAGAGAAGATCAAATATATATATTTTCCAGTTTATTTGTATTTTGATAAGCATTTCTAAAATCATATAGAATTACATTCTCTTAAATATTATGTTTACCAGATTTTAACAATCCACTCATGGTTGTACGTAGATACAGTTGGAGCACTATGTATGTACTCTATGGACTACTTTGACAGAGTAGATTTTTGAATGTAACAAGATAAGTCAACTTGAGTGGTAATATATTTTGGGAAATCAGCTCACTACAAATTGTGACTGCAAACATTGTACTGTAAATGCTTTGTAGTTTTCCCCCAATAAAAAAAAAAAAGAAAGAAAGAAAA